>JBBBVU010000023.1:19517488-19530280 GCA_037177055.1 Atherinosoma microstoma | reverse complement strand
TATTTCTGATTTGTACTTGTATTTTTTTTAACTTGTACTTGTATTTTCTGATTTGTACTTGTATTTTCTGATCAGCAAAATTAATAAGTTACAAACTTGGAGACACAAGTCACAAAACATATGTCCCTGTTCTAGTTCCATAATTTTACAGCCTAATGATAAAACCAAAACATAGAGACTTAGTGTATTATGTATTTTTTCTTTATCATCCCCCTATCAGGTGTTCTGTTTTTGTCTCTTCTTCCTTTTTGTTTTCTTTATATCCCCCTACTTTCATTCCTCTTTCCAATAGGCTATTCACAAATTTTCTCTTGTTTTGCACATTTCCTCTTTCTCCTCTTTCCTACTGTCATTTTCTTATTCTTATTTTCGTCTTGACCCCCCGTCCATCCTTTTTATTAACTTTTATTTATTCTGATTCTACTTTTTCTTCCTTTTAGACATTCATGTTTCACCTCCTTTCCTCTCCTTGCTTTTCCTCTCTCATCAGCACCAGGTTTTACTCTTATTTTTTCTCCCCACTTAAGTTTCTACACTCACCATCTTCTCGGTTATTGTTTTCATCTTTATCTCCCTTTCTTCATGCAACCCATTTCCCCCCTATTTTAACATTTATTTTCTACCCTTTTCAAATAATGTTGAAATATAAGTTCTTCTCTTTCCTTGTTATTGCTCCTTACATCTTTTTTGTACATTTTCAATTTTGTTTACATATTGTTCATCCCTTTAGTTTCATCTCATACAGTAGGCGACTGTTTCTTTCCCTCCTTTTTTCATCTTGTAGTCGGTTCTTTGCTCATGTTTTCTGCTCTTCCTCCACCTCCCACCGTTTGTTTGGAGTCAGTCAGCTAAGTAGAAGACGCCTCATGTGGAGGGAGAAGCAGAGGGAGTGTTTGAAAGTCTCACAGCTCCCTGACTGAGCATAATGTCAGTTCATCAGGGTGTCTGAGATGAGGATGTTGTCATATACAATGAAACAAGCAGGTGAAGATTCTGGCCATAAATGAGATTCTCTATGTTTTCTTCTTCCTATATCAGTTCTCCTTTTCCCTCTTTCTTCCAGATTCCACAGTAACAGTGTGCTGTGCAGAATGAATTTTTCCACAATCTTCTTTTTAATGACATGATAGATTAAACTAAAAGTATAAAAATAAAAATTTTGTCCAAGAAGTTGTATATAGGTAATGGACAAAAATGCCAAATAGAACTTTTTTTTTTTTTTTTTTTAACTTAATGAACTGATGCCACATTCAAAGTCACTTAAATCAACTTATGCCTTCGGCCATATTTTCAGAAAAAAATGCCTTTGCATGACTACATTGCAATAAAACAGATAAGAAACATGAAATGTGCATATTCCCATGCACACAGATGCCATTAATTACCTTTAGCAATTAAATAATTAAACAATAACCAAATAATCTCTAAGAGTTAAAAATAAACACAATCGTCCTGTTTGATTATTGTTTTATAGGCGATTTGGTTTGTCGTTTCTTAAACGTTGTTTCTTAAGGACCGATTAATCCTTCCTTTCTTACTCTGATTGAACTTCATCAAGTTAACCTTTCTTTATGTGACTGGGTGATTAGCCGTTTGTGTTAACAAGTAATTGAACAGGTGTACCTGATGAAGCATCTAGCATGCATTTATCATAGAACTGAGAGGAATTGTCAACCAAAAATACAAGTCTTGTAAATACTCAAACTCATGCTGATTATGTGTTTTCAGCACATCTTACTCACACAAATCCTTGTGGCCAATGCATGGTGTGTTTTGTTGATTAATAAATTCCAATTGGCCAAATCTCTGTTGATTTTTAGGTATCTTTTGTTAATGAATGAGCTCTTTTTTTTTATTTCCAACAAGTTTTTCTGGGTGAGTAAAACATATCAGCCCTTTGAGTATGACTAAAAAAGCTTTGCCACTGATTACTGAAAACAGTTATGAATGCTAATGAACATCTGCCAACAGATTTACCTGAAGGTATCACACTGGAACTTTAAATCAGGCTCGTATTCAATGTTTACTTGGGTTTTGGTGTCAAATAAATTGGGTCAGGGTTAAAAAAAATTCATATTTTGGATTAAAATGCAGCCTTTCATTGCATTATGTAACCCTGCACACTGGACCATTTGGCAGAATTTTCAGTGCTTCAAAGTGAAGCCGCGGGGTCCTGACTAAGTATCCTTGTGACTAATCAGAGTGAGCCCAAGCTTGAGAATAAACTTAATGTTTATTATTGAGGTGAGTAAATACTGATGGTGGCCGTTGATGAAGGCTGAAATGTAACCCTCTTCATATGATGTACGTTAACTGCAGGAAAGCTTATATAGCCATTCAGTATGCCTTTATAATGGTCAGTAACAGCATCCCTTCCCCCAATCTTTCCATCACTGCTGGATTTTGGAGTATTTAGGATAAGAAGAGAGAGACATAAGATTAATCAAGTGAGGTGAACAAAAGATGAGCATGATTCCTGTGTAACATAAAATATGTTATGTTGATCATGTGGTTTCAGCAGCTCTTTGCATCAGCATGACTCAATATATTAGTGCCAGAAACAAATTTTAACAAATATTTCCCCCCAAAAAAGAAAGTATTTTTTAGCATTGTTGGGTCTGAGTCATTTTATTCTTGATTTTTTTTCCCCACAATTTTGAGAAGTCATTAAAACTTTCTTGTTTTCACACACATAAGCTTGTGCAGCTGTTGTCAATAGGACATTGTTTTGACAGCTCATTGCATTCAGTTTAATCGTGTCGAGTACTTCGAGCCTAAACCTAATATCAATTCACACATAAAGCGAGACCATTTTGCTTCATTTGGATCAAGCTTTGGTCCTTATTCAGACTTCTAGTCCCAGTAAAGTCTGTGATTATACAAGAAAAACTTATTATAAGGTAACAACAGAAAGAAGACTTAATGCCGTCCTGGGTCTGGACCTAATAAAATGCCATCTGCACTCATCGTGTATGCAGCCAAAACAGTGGTGCATATAATACGTGCTTGCTGTGCTGCTCCTTGTTTTGTGAAACCTGTCCTTTAAGCTGTTGAGTTTGTAGAACACAAACACACCCGATTCATATTGAACTGCTGACTCTGTTTACTTGTACTTGGATTTGAATGGAAAACTGTTGTTGCCTTTTGTTTTTTATTGCAGTGAAATACACGTGCACACAGAGGAAGATTGCTGAGAGTAACAGCACAAGGACAAAAGACTGCTGTGTCTATAAGCCTGTAAGACCACTGTTTGTGTTTTCCTCTTCTGACTGATATGCATATTAACACACACACCCTAGGAAAGTGGATAGAATATGAGCAGTCAACATGCGGCGTGTTGATCATTTATTCCACATGGCAGGATGAGAGTGCAAATTATGAGTTGACAAGGAGAGATGTGGTCTCACTCATTTAGTCATACTGTACATGAATACTAAGCAAAAAGATGCATAATAAAACAGGAAAAAGAGTTATGTGCATCAAAGTTGTAAATCAGGAGTCATCTCTAGTCTACCTTGGTCATAATATAATTGTTTTTTATGTTTCAGAAACTAATCTTGGATTGTTGAATATGCAACAATCTACAAATTCAGAGGTGAAAAAACAACCAGAATCTTTCTTAACTTGTGTGGCCACCTCCTGATTCCTGAAAGCCTACAAAAAAAACACAGCCAAGCTGCCACATTCTGCACACATATGAAACAGGCATGCTCACATGTCTACAGGGTGTTGGGTCCAGGTAAACACTGTCCATCAAAACAGCAGCCATATCATTTCCTCCAGCTTCTTCTCATACAGTCAGGTGAGGCCAGGCAGAGACTGAGGGAATAATAACTACTAGAGGGCTCTGAGTTTGCTTTCTCAAAACTCCCCCGCCCCCCCATGAAAGCACTGAATCATCAGAGACCAACGATAAGTGTGACATTTCAAAAACAAACACTAACGTTTTTTCTTATGAAAAGACAGGAAGATAGTTACCGGTCATAAACACCTAGGGGTCATTTGTTTCATGTGCAGACTCATGTCCATGTGTTGAATACATCCGAATATCTAATATTACCTTCAGTATATTTGAAACTGCAGGTTGGGTTTTTAGTCTTGATTTATTTTTTAAGTACTTTCAAAATAATTTTATAATAGTCTTGAAAAATCTAATCTTTTGATGCCTTTTGTTACTGATCTTTATACTTAGCTTTGAATTGTTATCTCAAAAAATCTGGAACAGGGTGATGTTAACCGTTGGGTAGCATCCCTTCTTTTATCAACTGGAGTTTCAGGAGAGGAATGTTGTCCCATTCTTGCCACCCTGATGCAAAGGCATAGCAAGAGTCAGGCCCTATTTATCAAGTGAACTTTGACTTTATAAGAGGACAAATTCCATTTTAATCAATCAATAATTGGTCTATGTTGAAGCAGATAAGGTGTAGAATACCACTTTAAAAAAAAAAAAAGTATTTCCTCTAATGCAACTTAAAAAGAAGAAAGAAAAGCAAACTTCTGTAAAACACTTAAAATTAGACCCAGCTAATATCCACTGTGACGAACACATTCAACAGAAAACATTTGATTTATGAATAGCAAAGTCATTCATGTAATCTTAACCAATAATCACACTTTATAATGAAATAATAGACCTAAACAGCGATATCATGAGAGATACAATCAGCCTCATGGATTGCATTTTATGCACAACAACACGGACACTCAGCAAAGCACAAATGCTTTCATTATATTCTTGTCACGACCATCTTAACCATCCCTGATGCAGGATTCTAGCTGATCAACAGTTCTGGGCTTTCGTTGCTGGATTTTCAGTTTCATGATATCATGATGAGACAGCCACCATCCATTCACAACTGTGCTCAGAATCTGAAGTAGTCTATGCCCATATCTACCACTAGATGTCAGTAATTCTTACACACGGTATCTTTAATCTTCAGTCTTAAATGGACAGACCAAAACTATAACAAAACCTTTACACAACATACTGAAATGTTTTGTTTAGTCTTTGACTTGAAGATTAGTTTATTCTCTTCTCACTTCATCTTTCATAGTAACTTAAAGTGATGCATGTCCCTATCCTCATAGAAATAGTGAGTGTCCCTGTGCTCACAGCTTCCCTATCAGCTCCACTCTGCAGTTAGAATTAAATGGACTTCAGTCAATCACCCGAAATTGGACACGATACATTTACATTCTGCAAATAATATTCTGATTTACTATTAAACTGCTATTATTGGTAACTTCATTGTAATTCATCAGAATTTGATCAGACTAATTCACATCAATGAAAATAAATGAAGGGATTTTAAAAGTATATTAATCATGTGATTGTATGACATTCATGTACACGGGAACCATAAGATGTAATGGATTTATTGTGCCCCCTTTTCAATCATTGCATTATTTCTAAAGCACGTGCAATGTCATAACTTTGTTATGTGTTTACTTTCTAGTCATTTTCCAGTATGAATTACCATCAGGCTGCAGGCAGTCAGTGAGTTCATTCAGCTACATAGAACAATGTTGTTGAACTGTCAATACCGTCTGCACAAAGAAGTTACTTCAGAGAGTACATGTTATCTTCCAAAGCTTCCATAGTGCGAGAAACTTTCATTTTATATTGTCTGTGTCAGAAATACCCAAGACTCTGGGGTGTAAGGGTTTAAAGCATGAGATTAATATCTGGCATGATGCTTGGTTAGAGAAGGAATAAAAGTTTGGATAGATTTTACCACAGACTTCTGTTGCAGTTTCCCTGAGATATAGCCTACAAATGTTTTATATATTATCATGGTGGCCCCTTAAATTCAGTCTTACTCGGTAATATTTGAGTGGTTTTGCACCATGGAGCAGTTAACCTCATAAGAGAGGGACAGTACCTTACAGAAACCAAACTGAAAGCAAGAAGAGTGACTCATTGTTGGATTTTAACAGGCTGGAAGTCACAAGCTGACAGTTAGCCATGGATATCTCCAGCTGTATTTAAGCCACGAGTCCTTATTACTGAATTTCACACAGTTGTAAATTTAAAAGATGCACATCGTGTTATTATATTGCAGTAAAAACCAACTGGGATTTAGATGTTAAGTTTTTGTTGCACACTTCAAGAAAGACAGAGTGTGTCTTTTAGTTTTTCTTTAATGGTCGAGCTGTGACCATAAGTGCACTGAAGTTAGCATGTTTTTGTCCAGCACTTTGGAGAGCATAGTGCTATGTAGTGGTGCAGCCAGCCTACTTAGACATCAGTGCTTAACACAACTATTATTGTTGCACCTATACTCTACAGGTTCTGGGCAGTTTACAAAATGCACTCTGACCAGCTCTTGCTGAGGCAAAGGCTAGTTAATTGCTAGCCAAACAATGACTCACTCAAGGGGTCACACATTTCAAGCAAAAATACTGTTCCAAATGTGTTCCTTCTTCAAATATTCTATTGTCCTCAAGGACATAGTGTTGATTAACACCATGTTGCTAGCATTGTCATGAGCACATGCTATTACTTTTCCATTTGGTCCCCAGGGTTCAGTAACAATGGAAAGAACATTCACAAGATTTTCAGCAGTCTGTCACTTCGTCATGGTACGTAATGACGTGACTGGTAGGCTACTTATGACCCGTTGTGAGCTCTGTCCATGAATCTGTTGTCAGAGACAGCATTACTACGTGAGCACACAGCTCACCTACAGAATCATCAAAATAGTTTATTCTGTCTTGTGCATATGTTTTTTCTTGATGGGACTGTAAACTTAGGCTAAACAAAGTCTGTAAAACTAAGAAAATTGTCTGGTGACAAAGTTATTGACTGCTGATTTGTGGATGGACCTTCTGTTGGATATTTTACTCTCAAATGACCATAGTCATACTAGACTTATCATATGCTAGCTCTACCTGGCAGAGGTTGAACTTAATATCATTTCTATTTTCTTGAAGTGCTTCCACACAGACCTTTTTGCCAATTGTTGTCTTTGGCTTTGGATGTTTCTCATATTTTTACCATATTAAAATCAAATCTCACAGTACCACAGACTTTGTACCAGAGCCTAGCAACTGTGAAGTATTCTTCTGCTATTTTCTGCAGGTTAGAAACTAATTTGGTGAACTGCTGTCGCCTTATGGTGATAGGGACACATCACTACCAGGAGCTGTTTAAAACAAGACGGTCACAAATCAATCTAACAGTTGCATAAACTATTAGATTTCTTACCATTTCACTACTGAAGAAGGAAAGAAGGACCCAAATGTAGGACCAGAAGACAGAGGGGCGTAAGAATCAGGGTTTTATTAACAAAACACGCTTCAAAGGCAGAACATTCCTAAAACTAGCTTGAGAAAAACAAAAACCAAAGTCAGAGTAACATACGACTGAGTGACTGACAGGAAGGGAGCAGGAAGTGAAAGCTAACTAGAATACAGAGGGGGCCGACAATAGCAATAAAACAAAACCAGAAACAAACCGAACAAAAACTAGACCAAAAACCCAACCTTAACTCAAAGTTCATGACCATTTTATATGCAATTGTCTCCACTACATGAAATGTCTGCTTCACGAGCTGTGCATAGAGGTGGAGTACAGCCCATTTGTCTCATTTAATAGAAATAAAGAGGATACTTCTATTCTTATTTGTTAAATCTTTCTTTAAGGCTTTAAGCCTCTCTGTTGGAGTAAAAAACACATAACTTTTCTAAAGTTACATTATTTCTGTAATCCTCACAGAAGACATCCATTTGTAGTAAAAATGAAACCAGTTCTTCCATTCATTCAGCCACAGGGTCGTTTTTAGCATCACAAATGTATTTTTCCAGCTACTTATCTATCCACCCACCCATTTACCAAGCTACCAATAATCCATTCATGCATCTGCTAATTCACTCACTCAGTTCATACACCCATCCTTCCATCTGCAGCCAGTGATGAATATATGAGCAGATGGAAGGATAAAACATCACTGCAGTTTCCAGTGATTAGTCTACTGAGATGTTCCCTGCCTGGCAGTCCCAGCACGCAGTGTTAAGATCACCGGTGCAACAGATTTCAGTCATCAGAGATCAGATAACACAGAACAGGAAATTGATAAGAATTGCAAATTTGTCAAAGGAAACAAAGGTGATAATCCTCTTGTTTATGTCTCAGGCAGGGCTTGCTAGTATTGGTACTGAAGCCATCATCGATTCATTTGTTACAATCAGGTACAGCATTTACAATCTACGCAAAGACTGCCCAGCGTACAGAGGCTTACAGTAATATTTGATTACAGATGTACTGATAATGATCACGAGAGTTGTATTGTTTGGGTACAGGAGGCGGATCCACGTGCACTCCGCTTACATCCTGCTGGTGAGTAAACAAACAGAGAACTTCGTCAGAAATAAGCTGCTACCTGATGATGCAGTCATGTGATGAAAGCCGAATATATTTCTTCAATTATTTCATAATGAGTTCTAAATCAGGTTTAAGCCATCAGCCATCTTCCTAATAAAACAAAGAACAAAAGGTCAGAAATATATAAAAGAAAACAATGTAAACAATGCAGTTATTTGTTCATACAGTTAAATATTCTTATGGGTTCTTGGAAAAATGACAGAATTAAGAAGGTACAGAACTTTCAGACCACTGCAGACTTTGAGATGCATTCTTTTTATCATGTTCTGCACTCTTGCTTCCATGTACCTTTTCTCATTGCAGTCAGAGCTCTACTTTCACCTGATCAGTCCACTGGACTATTTCCACTCGACTGACTTGCTGATTCTCGTTTGCAAGCTGCTGCTGATGAAGCAGGAAAGGTTTTCTGCTGGTGACTCAGCCACGTCTGATGTAGAACTTATCTTGAGTTTCTTTTCCTGTTCTGAATTCATAGCAAAAACTTTAAGCTCTTCTTTCATCAACTTCTTGGTCAACTAGTAGGCGACTTACATTACATTACATTAAAAAATGTGGAGTTGCCTAATTCAATGTGAGGTTCAGTATCTGGCCGAAGGATATGTCAACATGTAGACCAGGGTAGTTTCTATGACCACCACAGTTCCAGCTAACTACAAAGCAATTTGACTTGGGAAGTAGCTGATTACTGGGACAGTTTCCATGCACAGTTAAATTGAGCTATAACTTGGTTAGGCCATTAAATTTGACTGTTGTCCTTTTCCTAATACACAAATAAAGGAATCAGTTTCGTATAAATAAGAATTGAGTGAATATGTCTTAATCTCATGTAATTAGAGTTGAAAAGCTCTGTTTCAGACTGTCATTATTAGGCTTTTTCTGGTTATCCTGTAACATCACAGACCATTCAACAGCAGCAAATCACTGGTGTGCCAAGCAAGAAGTTGGACACTTTTACATCTGTGCACATTTCACATTTCCTGAACACTTTACTCAATGACTTATTTATACAAATGAGATTCACACAACCTTTTTTAGGTATCTTTTATTTCTTCTGTTTGCAAACTTCTTCTTCGAAAAATAAATCAAGTTTCTTTCCCAAACCATCTTTAAAATTACACATTGGACCTTTTTCATGTAAAATATCTGAATAATTCCTCAGAACCTCACACTTACTTACACCTCACATACTTCTGCTTGCAGTTTCACCCCTCTTCCTTTCTTCCTCTGTTTCCACCCCTCTTTTCCTCCATCCTCACTTCCCCATCCTGTCATTACAGTTTAAATGAGGCGAGCTCTATGGTTTAACTCTGCGTAAACAATGACTCGCCATGTCAGCAGATCAATACGGCTGATGGCCCCCGCGTGACTTAAGCAGCAGATTGGTGGGAAATGATAGCCAGGCTCATGTGAAATCGTTAACTGTAGCATGAAGACAAAAAAAATGTGCCAGCGTCAACTACAGGTTGAGACGGAAAAGGCCACTTCCATCAAATATGAGCAGAAAGTGAATGCAGCGGTCTTCTACAGATTTAACTGAAGACTTTTAAGTCATGAATGAACTATAAATAGGTTCCCCTCCTTGCTAAAAAAAAGTGTCACCAGCTTTAGGTGTTGACATTTAACATGGACAGTCAAGACAGTCCCTATTGAATATGTAATGCAATCCTGCCAAAGTTACACACCGCTGACTATCCTCCTCCATTAAAACTGGAAATGACAGAGGAAGAGGCTTGTTCTTCCTACCCTTTCCCACATTGTTATCAGGAAACCTGCGTCACATCTCTGCTGGAGACTCTCTTCTGCCCTCCCAGGAAAGGAGATTAACATGCTTTTCCAATTCAATGGTAATGTTACGAGTCTGTGAGAGAGAAGGCACTGACGAAGGCTGGTCGCAAAGTGGCCTTTAATTTTGGCAGCCAGTCTGAGAAGGAGAATGAGTCATTAAAGTCATTACAGCGCAGAGGGGCTGCGTTGGCTCAGCTGGTCGGACGGTGTGTGCCAGCAGACTTTTTCAACGTGCCTTCAACTCTCTCACCCTGTCCCTTTCTTGCTCGTCTATGGATTTAGCCATTTACTGTTTAAACTGCTAATTCACAAACACATTTCCCCCCTAATTGTTTTATCTTCTCACATATTTATCCAGTCAGTCAATGACAATTACTCACTACAGTGACTTCCTCAGTTTTTAATGCAATCCCTCACTTCCACTCACATCTGTCCATACATACCGCTGATGTTTTTCTTCTTTTGCACTCCCTCTTTCACTCAATCCCACTCACATTAATGTACTCACTCACAGTCATATTCTTTGCTTGCCAATATTGACCAGCATGCTTAAACAAGTCCATGTTGGGTTTACTGGATGGTTTATAAATAGGAAAAGACTCAGTGTTATGAATGGATTGTGGGAGACAGTTCCAGAAATGAAGGACATAAAAAAAAAACCAATGTGAATATTCCTACAGCTGGGGCGCCAGAAAACCTGCAAAAATATTCTGAAATAACATTAAAAACCCAAATTGTTAAATTGCTGTAAAATTCCATAATAAAAATACAGTTTATACCTTTACTTTATTTATGAAAGATGTTAGGAGATATGACAACAATTGCAGGGCGGGGTCACTAATCATTCTTTCTTAGTTTGTCATTAAATAAATAAAAATTATCTGAAAGGAACAGTAAATTGATTTAAAGATTTAAAGCTTAAAAAGATTTTTGATGATAAAACCCTGTTATTTCAGGGTTTCTATCTCATATATCGGTTTTCCATTAAAGAAAAGGCAAAATTCTTAATAGTAATTCAAATAACTGGAGACTGAAAAAAGTAATAATAGATATAAATTTGCTAAATTATAATTTAGTGAAATAAGACATTGTATTTTAATTCAATTGAGTTGAAAAAAAAATTAAAAAATAAAACAAACAATACGGTCCTGGACCAATGAGAGCACTTTGCTGATGAGCAGCGGTCCAAAATACCTGTTGACGGGTGTAAAAGTCTTAGAGTTACAGAAAAACATGTGATTGCACTGATCGCCTCAAAGGATTTCTCAACAAAATATTAGCTTATGAGTGACTTAACATATATTAGTTTCTCATATTTTGTTTGTCTTTTAGAAATATTTCTATTGAACCACAATCCAGAAACAATGTCAATATTTTCATAAAAGTTTATGTATTAATACTTTAGTCAGTTTCAGCTTATTTCAGAAACAGCTGTTTTTTTTCCTTCTTTAATGGAACACTGACATAAAATAAACAACAAGAAATATTAAAATACAGGGACCGTGCAATTACAGAGAGTAAGCAATCCTAAACAGATGAGTTTTGAGTGTGGATTTAAAAAAGGGGGAGAGAGTCAACATTGCGGATATCTGGTGGGAGTGAATTCCAGAGGTGAGGAGCAGAGCGGCTGAATGCTCTCCTCCCCATGGTGCTGAGCCGGCTGCAGGGAACAGTAAGGTGTATGGAGGAGGATGACCTGAGGGAGCGGGAGGAGGTGGCGATGTGTAGAAGATCTGACAGATAAGGGGGGGCGAGGTTGTGGATGGCCTTAAATGCATGCAGGAGGATTTTGAATTTATATTTGTGATTTAACCGGGAGCCAGTGCAGCTGCTGGAGGATCGGAGTGATGTGGTGAAAAGTGGGAATTCTGGTGATGATGCGAGCCGCTGAGTTCTGGACCATCTGGAGCTTATGAAGATATTTCTTGGGGAGACCGAAGAGAAGAGAGTTACAATAGTCTAAGCGGGAGGTGACGAGGGTGTGAACAAGAACAGAGGTAGTACGGGGGTGAGGGAAGGGCAGAGACGAGAAATATTACATAAATGGAAATAGGCAGAGCGGGTGACATTATTGATGTGAGCATGAAATGATAATGTGCTGTCAAGGATGACACCCAGACTCTTAACCTGAGGGGAGGGGAAAACAAGGGAGCTGTCAATTGAGAGGGAAAAACTGTCAACTTCAGAAAGTGTAGATTTGGTTCTGATGTGCAGGAGTTCCGTTTTATCGCTATTTAGTTTAAGGAAGTTGGAGGTGAACCAGGATTTTATTTCTGATAAGCAGGTAGTAAGGGAGGAGGGAGTGAGTGTGGAGTTGGGTTTACTGGAGAGGTAGAGCTGGGTGTCATCTGTGAAGCAATGGAAAAGGATGTTGAATTTGCAGAAAATATTGCAGAAGGGAAAGAGATAGATAACTATTGCATTATTAAACACAGGATCATTTATATGGATTCTACTTTAGCAATTTTATTGTCTGAACAACCACTACCTGCCTAGTATCCTCATGTACTTCATCATATAGTACTTTAGTATTGTACACTTCAGGTTCATCACACTTCTGAACATTGAATTTTGGACGAGGTTTAGCTTCTAAACTATGGTGTCACAAATCACACCCAGGAACT
>JBBBVU010000023.1:19501980-19517388 GCA_037177055.1 Atherinosoma microstoma | reverse complement strand
TATGATCCAGGTCCTGGTCTTAGTGAGGACTCGAGCAGCAGAATTCTGGACTAACTGCAGTTGTCTGATTTTTAGGGAGACCTGTAAGGACAGCGTTACAGTCTAGTCTACTAAAGATTAAATGATGGACAAGTTTTTCTAAATCCTGTGGAGACATCAGTCCTTTAATCCTCGATATGTTCTTTAATAAAGATGAGTAAACTTTATTTAAGATATCTTTGTGTTAAAACTGACACCCCAACATGAACCTCACAACCCTGTAACTAACACCTAAACGGTTCTAAGTAAATATCATGGTGATAGTCAGAATGACAGATTTCAACCCTCACTTGACAGGATGTTATGTTGATGGTTATTCTATTGATGATAACACCAATAACACAACCAGGAACAACACACAACATAAAGACTTTTCTAGCCCTAACCTTAAAGGTAACTGCAGTATGTCGCCTGTTTTATTAACTAAGATTTGTCCTCTTTTTGTTTTATTTCATTTCAGAATGTTTCCCTTCACCAGTGAAGGCAGGTATGTCCCGTCTCTTCCTGTGGAATTATTTTCCTCAACACGACATTGATGCCATTTGCAGCCTGATTAATCTTTCTACGTTTGCAGACCTTCATCTCTTTTGTTTCAACACAACATGGCTCCTTTCTGAGCTGAAAAGTCATCACTTGTTGTTTTTTTTTGCAGATGAAAGCTTTCGGAAAGAGTTTCTGCAAGCCCACAACACTTACAGAGCCATGCACCATGCACCACCTCTGACTCTCAGCAGCGAACTCAACACTGCAGCACAAAACTGGGCCAATCAACTGCTGGAAAGGAAAAAGTTGGATAGGAGTGGCACCAAAGATGGAGAGAACACCTACTATATGTACAGCTCCAAATCCTTTGTACCAGCAGGTGGCTTATTCTATATTGTGTATAGACGTTTGCCGCTATGACAGTTTTTAAAAAAATTGTTTTGAAAACCAAAATAAAACAACTCAAAGGCCAAATGAGTTTAAAATCAATCTTTTTCCTTCTGATGTTTCAGGTGGTGATGCTGTAGATCACTGGTACAATAACATCAAGGATTACAACTTTAACAAGCCTAGTTACCAAAGCAAAACAGGTAAAACACAACACATCCCAAATCCTCTCTAACACGATAAAGACGTATTTGAAACATGTAAATAAACTTCAGTTATTTCTCCTCTTTAATAATATCAATTTTATTATTGGAAAACAACAGTCCTCCTCATGCTTTGTTAAAACCACAAAAAAGTAGGTAGGACTGGAACGCCACACCCTGACCTTCCCATGCTGTTTCTTCCTGCAGGAAGTTTCACCCAGCTGGTGTGGAAAGACACCAAAGAACTGGGTGTGGGGATGGCCTGTGACGGCACCAAGGCCTTTGTGGTTGGACACTACCGCCCAGCTGGCAACGTCACCAATGAGGGGCTCTTTGAGAAAAACGTCCTGTCGAAATGTAATGTTTAACTTTACATATTTTAACCATAGTCACTTCTTTTTTCTTTAAATTTAAAGCCTTTATTAGATTATATTAAGAGAAGATGCAGGAAGAACTGAGCTCTGAGAGAAGATCAGGTTGTTTTTTCCATGTAGGAACCAGACTACAGCTTGTTTCAGGTCTGAGGTTTCTCACTTCCTGCCAGAACTACGGCCACACTGCTCTGAAATATCCGTTTGTTCATTTGTTTCACTTTGTAAATAAACAAATGCAACATGAAATCACAGAAACTTCCATCATGTGAAATGAAATTATATTAAAAAAGCCTCAGTAAATTGGCTCGATAACCCTGATGGACAAGGATTGTTTTTCATTCAGGAAATCCTCAAAGAATTCAAGTTGTCAAAAAAACAAGTTGCAGTGCAAAAAAACGACTACTTGAAATCATTTTAGATCATGTTTTCATTTAACAGGAGTTCTAGAACAATCTGAACAGTGTGTATGAGAGCCATGTAATGTCCATGTTTGCATGCTGAAAGAGATGATGCTCCTTCTTTCAGGGTAGAGCCTGAGAACGATAGAGAGCGATGGCTGAGACCAGGTCTGAGGAAGTGTAAGGGAATTTATCACATTCAAACATCATCACGTTACTCATTCATCAGTCAATAGATCAATAACTGCAGCTGGATTGTTTGTTCTCTCCTTCAGGTTCCTGTAGGTGGTGACACGTGCAGCCTGAGGATAAAAGATCCTGATGCAGAGCGATTTGTTGGCTTTAATCCTCAGCGAGTGTGTGGAAATGATCTGACTGGTCGCTGCTACTGGGCGGTGGAGTGGGGACGAGATGTTTTTGTATCAGAGTTACAGACGAATCGATACTTGACGATCAATCCTGGAATCTGTTCTGCTTCTGTTGGTCATCGACACCTCATCCCACCTGGAAGGATCCCTGTGATGACGCCGACTCCTCTAACAGAATATCTGAACTGTCCTTCGACAGAGTCTCCTCCTACACATCGATCCACCTCCACTCCTCCAACACCACATTCTCTCACACTTTGTATCCTGGTTTTGGACTCATGGTTCCTCAGAGACAGATACGTCCCTCGCTGTTCCTACCTTCAGTTTGGGATTCCTTGGAAACTTCTTTCTCTTCCAGAAGCTGGGATCCTTCCAGGATCCATATGTTTTTTCTGTCTTTTTCCAGTCGAAACTTCCCTCTGAATATCGGGATGTTCCTGTTCGTGTCAGCTGCAGTTAATTTGCTGCACGTGACAAACTGATATCAGACAAGAACCGCTGAGCTGCGATCGGCCCAGATGGGTTTAACTGCTTGGAGATACATTCTGGTCCAATGAGCAGACGTTGGGTGTGCAGCCAGGGAACACCAAGACAGTTCTCTAACATCCTGTTAGAAAGTGCAAATGGCAACAAGACTGGAACTTGTTTCTAAAAGCTAAATGTTGCTAAAAGCATATATTGTTGTTTATCTTTGAGTCAACCCTGATGAACTTGTGGCTTCTCCACTTACTTCGTGTTGGCTGGAATGAGCTCCAGCACCCTGCAACTCTTTATAGGACAAAGCAAGTATGATGGATGGATGTTCCTAAAAATTCTTAAAGTCACAAAGAACAAAAAAGTCTCTTAAAAACATTATTTAAACTTCTACAGAAACATCAGCTCTGTACTGAGTTATTCCCAATAAAAATCATCAATAGTATTTCACTGATTGGTTATTGGTTGTTTGACATTTTGATATTTTGACACGTTGATTTAAAGATTTAATTCTTGAATTTTTATGTATAAATTAAATGTCTAACTTCACAATTGACCTTTAAAGAGACACTACTAAACTTAAGCCATTTTCTCAGTGACGTGCTCCTTACCGGCAGTTAATCCAGCATCATCTTCATCCTACCTGGACTGTGAGCTCCCTCCAGACAGTAAAAAACAGTTTTAAATACATACTAGGGCTGTCAAAGTTAACGCGTTATTAACACATTAACGCAACTTCCCTGTCATGCTGCATTCAAGGTAGCTCGGAAATCACAACTCTAGCAGTCTACCTCGCACAAGGACAACTACAATATTAAAGCTCCCATATTGTGCAAAATTCACTTTCTAAAGGTTTTTTAACAATCATATGTGTCCCCAGGACAGTGTATGAGACTCAGGAATTACAAAATCCTGTCACTCTCTCTCTTCTTTGTTCCAATTTTCAGCGAATGTGTGCTCAAACGGGTGTGCCTGAAATCTTTCCCCCAAGTGACGTTGAGAAGGGAAACAACTACTCCCGGCGTAGTGGATGCAGCCATGGACCCGCCCCCCTAGCTAGCTGAGCCCGCCCTCTAAAATCTCCGATCGTAGGCCATTGTTTCTCATGTATGATGTGATGCTGTTCTAAATCAGAATTAAGATGACAAATTCCCTTATTAAGTCAGACACATGTATCCAAAATGACTGGATTTTACAACATGTATAGAGGACATGGGTCAGATCAACGTTACTTTCTCCAGCAGTATTGGGTTTGCTTTGTATTGGGTTTGGTGTTCTAAAATATCTGACTAATAATTTCCATGCAAATTCTTGCCAAAATTGGGACTTAATATTCCTAAAGACACTTTTACAACCCAGACTCATCTCCTCATCTGACACTTTTGTCCTCAATTCTTTCTCCCGTGTATTTTTGATACATTCATTTGGTTATCGCTATTATTATTTAAAATGTGATACATTTGCCCTGTAAAATGTTTAAAGCTTTGGTTTACATCGACTTTTATGATGTGCAGAACAAGGGGAGGAGATTCTTGAAGAAGCTGTATGTTTTTTTTATATAACTTAGTACTTGGAGGTATCTATAAAAATGATTGCTTGGGAGTTTCTACTCTTTAGCTAAATCCTCAAAGGTATCAATTACCTGATCCTTGAATAGTTTATGAAATCTTGTAATTGCCGTAGTTTCCCACATCCCAAAAGTCTCATCTGTACAATGTGGGATAGTCTGGGTCCTGACTGATTTCCCTGAGGCAAACAGTGTTGGTTGGTTTTATTTTTATTATCTTAGTTTATCTTCGCCAGCTTTTCCATGTGTGATAAACTGAGTAATTCATGTTCTTGACTTTTTACACTGTTTGCCCTGAAAAGAATAGAGAGGTGGGTGAGTCTACCAAATTACATTTCCATTTAGGATTCATTTTATCATTCATCAATATTAGAATATTCTTAACTTGAGATGCATAATAGTCTTATCTTGACTCTTGTCTTATCTGTGTCTCTTTTGTTTCTTCCTCCAATAACATCTTCTAACGTTTCTTTGCTGAAACCGCCACAGTGCCCTTACAGAAAAGCCGGTATGTTTACATGATACGCGAGAAAAATGAAAATCTGCACGCAGCGTCCCAGTTGAAGAAGTTTTATAGTGGTTTCTCAGCTGTGGGACGGTGCTGGACAGCTCTAGAAATGCACATAATAGCCATTAAACGAGTCTGGAAAGCAACGTTTTAAAAGGGACAGCGTGTAACAATTACTGACACTGAACGTACAATATTACCGTAAATAAACTGGATTTAACAAAGTGCTAATTTCCACCTGTAGGCCTGATACAGCCGAGCTACAGCTGAGTTTCCTCCAAATACCTTCATCCACAGGACATCCAGTGAATGCAGTAAAATATTTCTGCTGCCAGAGAGGTTAGTATTCATGTGTTCACATTCACACCTCCCGTGCTCTGTCATCTCACCTGTCTGGATTATATTTTTATACTTCATGTTTATTTGCTGCACAGAACGTTGGATCCCTGCTGGCTTCCATCTGTAAATGGTAAAGTGCAAACATCTAAATCAACAGATATATAAGGACTCACAGACAGTGCATCGTAAAAAAGATTTAATTTCTTAAATAAACCATAATCAAATATTTAATCATACATTCACTTGGTCAGCAATTTTTTGCCACGCTTGTGTGGGGGGACAAATGAGGGCCAGGATTTGAACCCTGGAGGAGAATCACACGTGCTGACCATTCAGCCAAAGGCTTATCCCTGTGGCTGAGTAGCCAGGGCGCATCATCAATCGGAGGCATTGATGGGACCTCAACTGTCACACTTGCATGTTCTTTAGCAGCCGTTACGTATTTTTTGTCAGTAGACTATTTGTTCATCCTCCCTATCTAAAGTCATTTACTGTTCTACTTCCACTGGTGGGACTTTTTGATTGGTTGCCATGAGCAACAAGAAATGTGCTATCCAGCTCCTCATATCTGTGTTCTCTTGATGAAGTGTTTTCATCTCCTCCTGTGTCTCAACTCAGGGTTAACTGGACTCAGAGTTGCTTAAACTAAGTCTTACCACCTTTTCTGAAACAGAAACTCAGAGTTGGAACATTCAGAGTTAATCAACTCAGAGTTCAGATTTCTACTCTGAGTTTGTTAAACCTTCTGATAGTTCATGGAGTGTATTTCAGGGGAAGAGATCTGTGATTTCATCAATTTTGCAAACTGCATCCCATCATTAGTGTGAGTGTGAATAGGCCAAAAGGAAAAAATGAGATGGGAACTGTGGCTTCACCAGGTCTTTTCCATGCTGGGTATTTATTCTGCTCAGCCACTGAACCAGGTTCATTCACTGATAATCACCTGGTGATTAGATATATAATCTATTTTACAGGTCACTTTAATTTCTTACATGATAATAATGACATATTCAATAGCATTAAATTTTTGTTCATTTTTAATTAATATTCAGTTCAAACAAGCTGAACAGAAAATCCACGCCATGCCATCGCACATCAAGCAGCTGTACAGAATACATAGAGGCGGCCGACTGAATCAAGACAGAGCAGTGGCTACATGGAGTTTGCTATGATGGTGGTCGACCACTACAGAAGCCGCGGTCTTGTCGTGTGTGCTGTAGCTGATAATACCATGAATTGAATAAGGAGCTGAAAATAGTTTCAATACGTTAAGACTGAAAGAATATGTTGGAGTGAGACGAGTTAGATTTAGTTCTGCAAAATCTGAGACCTCCTACAGGATTGACTTTATGAACTTTTGCCTCAGACAGGCGACTTCTCATGGCTGTTTTGATGTTATGGAGGCTGAATCATTGCTCTGCTGCCACACTGGAAACATGAATTACAGCTCCGCCCTGGAGACCGGAATTACAAGCGCCGCTTTAAGGTGTTTTCTTCCTCCACGAGAATCGAGAACTTTCTTCTTGTTCTCGAGTCCCCGAGAACAAAATGATGTCATTTTGTTCTCGCCCGGTTGTGTTGAAGGTCAGATCTCGACGCATCTGGATGGCAGAACTTTCTGGGGCTCCGAGAAGTATCGTGTGATTGGTCAGACATTTGAGGTGGGCATAGATAACGTGGTAAAGTATGAAACAGAGAGTAGTCACTGATGTGAGGATGAACAGACAGCTTTAATCAACAACTCGAGGTGGTGAGAAAGTACAAAAATATATCCAACACACGGTAAATAGAGACACGGATACTGCCGTATGCACAATCCTGCACTGTCACTGACAAAGTGACAGTGCAGTTTCAATTGCTCACTCCACATAAAGACACAGACGACCCCTTGCAGTAATCCCCATCTTGGACAAAGCTTCTCGTGGAGGACGAAATGACCCGACCAAAACAAACTTTGTTCTTGTTCTTGCGGCCGCGAGAACAAGAACAAAGTTCTCGCTTGTCGTGGAGGATGGAACAAGCTTAAGCCAAAGTTTTGAAATCAGGGAACATTCCACTTCTGAAGTGATCAGAAATCTAAGAATCTCTAAACGAGGGGTTTCCTGATCCCATAAGCACCCAGTCCCGTAGCATCCACTCTTTCTGTACCAGTAGTGACTTTATTGTGCATGTGGGTTGATGAATTTATACGCAACAGTAGTTTAACCTGCGTGCAAGTTTGTTTATTTTGCTCTCCCAGGTTTTGATACAAATGTAACAAGATAGAAAAAGAAGCACAGCTGGATTCTCAGCGGAAAAGTAATTTGATGTATCTACATGTTGATGAAACATGTTTACAAGCAGCAGCAGAAAATCTAACGGTTCTAATGTTCCTTCATCTCATTCATCAAAGGGCATAGAGTAGGGTAGGGACGGGAGGGACGTTTCCCTACCAATAAGTGCCGAGCTGTCTTTACCGTTCTCCGTCCCGCAGACAGCTGAGAGATCAGAGCGCCCTGTCGCTATAAGTCCCGCCTCATAACGCATTTCAACTGCTATGATTAGTTCTGCTGTTTTGTTTCTTGCTAACTCGATTGGCTGTTCCCACTGAATCATTCTGTTGGAAGTGCTCACGGTGTTAATAACGTGGCTGAGTTTGATGTCAGATGCAAAGAAAAGATGTATTTTAGTGTGAATGTAGAAACTGAACTCACAAAGAAATATTTTTCCTCATTAATAACAATGATGATAACAGTCATTGATTTAATCCTCTTGTTTCCTCAGCATGAATCATTGTGATATTTCGTCTAGTGACATAATTAAAGCAGGTGTTTAGAAAGAGGAGGAGGTGCTGAGGCAGGAGGGAAGACAGGGTCACAGAAGGTGAGCTTTAGTAATCAGAGATGTGACATAATTAATTAAAATCTTATAAAAGTAAAAAAGTTTGATACCAGTGTTTACCTGACCTTCACTTAATGTTGTACAGACTTTAAAATACTTTTTTCTGGTTCAGATTCTTGAAAAAAATAATAATAGTAATTTTAACACGTTTTCAATTAAAATGAGAATAATGATATAAAAAATTTACTTCCTCTGTTATGTAGCAAATAAAATACAATTGCAATGAGTCAAACTGATAATATATAGATTTTTTATGATAACCATTAGGATGATTGAGGACTATATAAACATTGTTTATCATTGTGTTTTAAATTAGAACTTCCAATGGACACATTTTGTCCAATGTGGTATCAATATGTATAATTTGGTCAGGTGACAGAAATGAGGCTGACAGCTAGTAAAGGGAGAGGAGCAGAGGGAGATGTGAGAATCTAAACGACTAGAAGCGGTCCCATACTGCTCACACCTGTACGGTTTCTCTTCAGCGTGAATCTGACATTTCAATCTGGCAGAAAGACTGAAAAACATCCGGGACTGATCACAACCACATGGTTTCTCTCCTGTGTGAATCCTGTTATCTAAATCACCTGGATCACTGAAAGCCCCCCACACACTGATTGCATCTGTATGGCTTCTCCCTGGACAAATACGATGATGATTTTTTAATGTAGTAATTTGTTTAAACCCCCCCCCCACACACACACACACTGACCACATCTGTATGGTTTTTCACCTGTCTGATTATGTTTATGCTTTTTTAAAGCACCAGCATCACTCAAAACTGTCCCACACCGTTCACAGCTGTACAGCTTTTCCCCAGTGTGAATAGTAGATGGTTCATATAACTGATCCTGTCTTTAAATTATTACCTATAAATAAAAACAGTAACTAGAAAGCGCCAGATGTGCAGAAAGCACATGTTACTATATTTCTAGTTGTTGTAATTAGTCTAAAGCTAGCCACGTTCTATGCTAACTGGTCAAGTGTGTATTGAATTGCAGTACCAAGACCTATGGAAATAGTGGCATACTAGTTTTGCTCTATTGTGTTTAATTCCTCTACTGTTGGATTAAGAGTACTGTTGTGACGTATGGGTTAGAGACCTAATAATTCAGGAAACATGTTAAGTTGTAGTATTTTCATTTTGTTGTTTATTGACTATATAACATGTTGGTGCTGATATTTTGCTGAAGATATTCAGATGAACTAAGGTTGTCATGATACCAAATTTCTGTTTCGATACCATTTTGTATTTCGATAGTTTTCAGTACTTTTTGTAAAAGTTAAAACAGAAGCCAGTAGCGCTAGACTTTGGTAATTGGGGGACGGAGGGGGTACAGTATTTAAATTAAAATTGCATTGCTCATTCTCATTGTTCAAAAGGTTTGCATTTTGAAACTAAACATGAAACATTGTATGGATATAAACACAGCTGTATTTATAGTAATTACTGAAGGAAAAATAGTATTCTCTACATTACAACTACAACAACACTTGTGAATCGCAAAATGGGAAACATAATCTGGACGTAGGCATGTCTGTCGTCACCAGAAGGTTAAAGTTCCAATTTGAAATAACGTGTTGATGTTAATAAAACATCAGTATTGGATCGATTTTAAAGGCCCATTAATGTTCCCTTGTGTACGTAAATAGGTGCATCTGTTACGAATGTTATCAAACGCTGCCGCCCTCATACTTCCCTGCATCTTTTGCGTTGCCATGGTTAAGTCAGTGGATGGTGTATGTATGTATATATGATATGAAAAATAGTCCCAACAAAAAGAAAATTCAATAAATATTAATGACCTCAATATTAGATATTGAGGTCAAATTTCTGAATTCTGTATCTTATCTTCAAAATAAAAGACATTAATAGATCCAGATTAAATGTTTTATTCTATAAAAAAGTCAAACTTCCCAGATGTAGAATAAAAATTCTTCAGATAAAATGATCAAATATACATGAATGAGTTAAACAGAAAAAAACTGGGAAAACAAATCAGTTAAAAATAAAATAAAAAAAGTGCAAGTAATCAGATCAAGTTTCCAATAATTAATCAACATATTTATAATCAGTTTAAATTTCAGATGTCAACAAAATGGAAAAAAAAGAACATTAAAATGGTTAATGAACATTTTTAATAGAAAGTCTTTCAAACTCTATATTTCACATATAAAGTCAATCAGAATGGAAAATGAATATTGTGGTAAATAATGAAGCAGAAGGTATAATTTTAAATGTGAGAATCAATCATTCAGTCTGTAAACCACATTGTGAAAATGTCAGAAAGTCCAAATAAAGACAGAATGAAGCAAACAAACTACGAGTAAAATAATGGGAGGATTTTCATTTCCAACATCGTGGAGTAAAAAGTGCAGATGACATGAACTGAACAACATCCCGATATACAGACTGTTAGTTTCTGATTCTTTGGGAACCTAGACCACATTAGACCAGGTCCTGATCAAAAACTACAATACATAGACAATCTGGACTGAAATGCGCTCCAGTGTGCAGATACAGTTTCTGATTAGTGAAACCTTTATTCTATTTGTGAAACATCAGCATTCTGCTGTTCTCGCTGCCTTTGATCAAGAAAAGAAAGAAAAAAATTTAACACTTCTGACTAAACTGGACAGATTTTTCTACATAAGACAGAACTTATGTAAAGGAAAACATTGGTTCTGGCTGAGCTGGGATCATAATATAATATCAAATTAAATTCCATTAATAAAAATACTATAAAACTATAAAATAAAAAGATAGATCAAAGCATTATCAATTCATAAATGTTTTCTATCTTGTTTTTATGCTTTTTTTCCAGAAATAGTGACAGTTTTTTCTTGATTAGACCAATTCAGATTTCTCATTCTACACAGGATAAATTATTTGGAGATATTTTTTCAGTACTTCATCCTCATTAGCCGATTTGAAAGTTTATTTCTGTTATCTAACTCGTCTTTATATCTTTTATCATTAATGTGGGCTAATATTTCAGACCCTGCTCTTCCTCTCCTGCTCATGACCTCCCATTTGTGTTCAGACTGGAACTTATCATCCCAGTTCAATAATAGTTTCTTTTGTGTACGGGTGCTCCTATTAATTTGATGCTCTAAGCGTTATAACTCTTATGTGTCGTGTCCATATTGAAAATAGAATGATCCTGTTAGGGCCCAGTTTGTTTTTGGGTGCCTGGAAAACTCCCCTGTCCTTGTTTGAACTTAATGCAAATCAAATGTATGGAAATTAATTTCTAGTAACCATTTGGGTCACTTGTATCATTTCTGGATTGACATGTTTGACATATATTTGTTTGACATATATGACCTGTTGGCATTCCTCTGTTCAGGATGAACCTGATCCTATCCCTGGAGATCATGGAGCAGACTTCAGGAGACAGGTGCCGGCAAAAGTCTGACAGACAGGTATGCAACAATCTTGTCCAGCTGTTTACCATAATCAGAGGCGATGGATGCGCACCTTTCCTCAAATGTATAAATAATGTGAAGTAAATAAATTAATAAAATCAGCCCTATTTGCATTTTTCCAAATAGAATAAAGGTTTCACGAACCGGAAACTATGTTTTCATGAATCTGCACTGTGTAGGATACTTCAGTCCAGATTTGAAGAGTCTAAGTATTGTACTGTGGTTTTTGACCAGGATTTTTATACTACACACAGAGATACTGAGGAACCAGCAGACCAGGCCGATAGTCCAGGATGCAGAGGTTCGGGGAATGTGGCATTGAAGGTGTAGAGGTGGAACAGTGAGTCAGAGGAGACTCTGTAGAAGGACAGAGTTCCAGCAGGACAGTCCACATACACTGCTACTCTGTTAGAGACGGAGGACGAGGAGATGGATTTTGTACTGTTATTGTGCCAGACAGTGTATCCACCCTCATCCGAGCAGGTTAGACTCCAGGACTGATCGCTGGATCCAAACATCCATTCTAAGATGTTTTTTCTCCCTCTTATTCTTTTGTAACTTACTGATATAGAAACACTTCCTCTCCACTCCACCTCCCAGTAACAGCGGCCAGCCAGAACATTTTCACACAGCAGCTGATGCCAAGGGAGCTCAAATCTGTCTGGATGATCAGGATAGGGCTGCTCCTCCTCCACATAAGTCACCTTCCGGTGGTCCTCAGACAGTTTGAGGAACTTGTTCATCGTGTTTGTGTCGATGGTGAGGGGGCAGGAATCTGATGGAGAGAACAGACAAGCTGCAGTTATTAATCTGTTGATACTCTGATGCTGACTGATGAATGAGATGGGACAGTGAGAAGTTGGTTGAATGTGATGAATCCAATGAAAAACACACTTACACTTCCTCAGACCTGGTCTCAACCATCGTTCTCCAGCAGGCTCCACCCTGAAATAAAGAAGGGAGTCAGAGCAGAATCGTCTCTTCCAGCATGCAAACATGGACATTACATGGCTCTCATACACTGTTCCACACTGATAAAGAAACAGTCCAACATCTGGACACATCCACCTGAAGGAACATCTCCGATCTGGAGGGAGCAGAATCAGAAAGCTGTTTGATCAACTCCAACAAAAGTTATACGTGGAAATCACAGTTTCCTCTTCTTTTCATCTTCACAGATGAAGAACTCTGTAAAAACTCCAAAAATTTTCCATCTAGCCTAAGGTCAGGTTCTTTGTTCTGAATTATTTGATGTAATTAGCCTTAGCTAGGCTATTTGTGATGACTTGCGCTCATGTCCAGAGCGTCATGTTGGATATGTACGGCTGCAAAATGGTACCATCCGATTAGCTATTGATCAGAAAACAATAGCGCATCTGTTCGAGATCTGAAAAATCTCTCCCTACATGAATCATTGTGTATTGATTCAAAATGTAAATCTCTGGAATTACTGCGGTATGGATGAAACATGTCTGGCAGCTGCTTCAGGTGGGAGGAGACAGGTAGAACCTCAGGGTTTCTTTACAGAAGGTTTACTTCAAAGGGTCAGACACCATGGTGACATCCTCAGAATAAATCCCCAAGTTACCCCCAACTCAAGGTTATCATACTCAGAGATTTAGCATAACTCGTTTTGTGGATGAGGGAGAGGGGTTCCCCTGACTGTCTCCATCATTTTGATCTGCTGTTTACAGCTGACTGAAGTAAACTGCATGCTGCAATAACTCTCACCTCCAAACTCTGGGACCATTTTATTTTAACAGACAGATGTGTCCAAACTAAAGAAACTCTGACTAACAGATAGTCATGACTGTTGCTACTGTTCTTCTTGAACAATCCCTTCACAAATATCTGCTGTGAAGAAAGGAAAAAGGCTCCAACCTGAATGATTATTCATATAACACTCATACCCAGCATGAAGCAGACCGACAGGACTGAGTGAAACACAGAAAATGTTTGCAGCAGTCCATCCTCTATCAGACTGTATGTGTGGCTGCAGCAGCCTCTCCATACTTGAGTTTGTGTGGATCCCTTAGTGCAGCCATCAGCAGCCTCACTCCCAACTCTCCTGGATGGTTGTATCTTAGATCCAGCTCCCTCAGATGGGAGGGGTTGGAGGTCAGAGCTGAGGCCAGCGAAACACAGCCTTCTTCTGTGATCAGACATCCTGACAGGCTGCAGAAAACAACATGAAAAAAATTCAGATGGAACTTCTGTGAGATCAGAGCTGAATGTCATCATACATTCAGAGAAACTAGACCTGAGTGACATTATTAGCTTTGTGTTTTCATTTGCTCTAAGATAACAACATCAGCTTGCACGAATGTCACTTTTGTAGACACACATCACTTGAACATTGTCTCACTAGTTGATGGTCTAGACCGTTTGTGTGAGGATTGAATGGAAAATCTCCACAGAAAGTCTGAAGTTAATTTTAGAGACAATGGCATTGATTTACTAGGATCCCTGGGGCGCAAAAATGTATGCACGTGAAAATCATTTCATTGTTGTTTGTTTGAATTACTGCAAATGCTGGAGCAACTGATAACAGGTGCAAACAGCAGTATTCAATGAGGATGTAGCACATGTTATTGTTTTGAAATGGAGAGTTTTGCAGCAGAGCAGGAAGGTCCCAAACACAGAATGAAAATCAACCCGATGGAGATACAGATATTAGTGGAAGAGAGGCAAATAAAAATATTAGTCCCAGCAAAGGAATCTAAATGCCACTAGAAGGACTTCAATGTGGAAGAGTGTTTGCTAAAAGTAAAGGCAGTTGGCAAAATAACAAGAACACCAGATGAAGTAAAGAGGAAGTAGCAAGATATAAATTCCAAAACAAATAGATTAGAATAAAACTTTGGCAAATAAGTCAGGTGGGATGTGGCAGAAGAGATGCTTCTGATTTACACTTAGCAACAGGTGCAACTGACTTACTGTGAGGAGCAGATAACTAGAACACCAGAGTATAATACGCAACAGATTGCAAGGTATGTGCACATAAAAACAGGTTTTCCCAATGACAACACAATAACTGCAGCCATTTCTGCATAGAGTTGTGCAAGTTAACACCTGCCTTTCAGACCTGCTAAATATACAAAAGAGACAAAATTGTCCTGAGCAATCAGTTTCATGTTTGGTAAAACACATGTCGTGTCTGGAACCTCTTCATCTTGAAAAAGTTATATGTGATGGTGTGTGTGGTCAGGCTCAGCTGTAGAAGGGGTGATGGTTTAGGGAGCAGTGGCAGGTGAGACTGAGCGACACAGTTGCACCACTTCAGTGTGCTTGTGTCGGTGTGTGTGCTGTACCAAGTGTAGTGATGTTGTTACAACAGTATATTAAAAATTCCACTTTAATTTGACTATTAAGACAGTTGCATTCATATTCTCTGTCTAAGTGGCAACAATACGATCTGGAAAAAAATACAGTAAAAACAATAAACAGCATTGCACATGAATTGCACATTGCATATGAAAGTCTGTGCTTCTCAACTTTTTTGGGGTGAGTTCCCCCATCTAATATTCATGTGCCCAACTGCCCCCCTCTATGTTCATTGTTTATAATTTACCATGTTCTAACTCCTCCTGTGCAGATTGTGAATATAGTAATTGCAGTGCTATAAAAAAATAAAAAAGATTTTGTGGGTCTGGTAGCCTCTTAAGACCAGGGGGAGATATTCAGCCACAAGCCAGAAATTAATCCAGGCTCGGCTGAGATGAGTAACGGTAGCCAATTTTGTATAAAAGACACTTGCTTTACCAGGTAAGCAAAAAATGCACCTACAAAGGCCACATTTAGACCACATCCAGAGGATCTGAATGAATGCCAGTACAGACAATCTTATGTTCACAGCAGTGACTGTAAAATGAATGGAAAAATTATCCGGGAGGTTTGTGAAGAGCTGAAAAGAAGCTCATTGGGAGGTTCCCACCGTCGCCATCTTAGCAACGTAACGA
>JBBBVU010000023.1:19451834-19469184 GCA_037177055.1 Atherinosoma microstoma | reverse complement strand
GGCAAAGTAAGTTTTTCATTGTACAGGGAAACTAGTTTCTGCACTGTACATATGACAATAAACGCTATTTGATTTGAAATAAGGGTGACAATACTGATTGTTCAATTTTACAGTGGGTTACATGTGATATAAAGAAATAAGGTTAGCTTGTTTGTCAAAAACATTTAATTAAGTCACTCTACTTTGATATTTACTTATGATAAACCTGTGACAGGTCGGGGTGACACACATCAAATAAAAAGAGGGAGAGAGGCGTAATGAATCTCTGTCTTACCCCTCCACACCGGGATGTTTTAGGGAAAGAGGAACAACTATTACTCACTGTCTGAGTCACAGCCTGACCGAGGATACAGTGTTGATCACGTATGCGTTGACATGGATTTTCCACTTGCAGCAGAGGACACAACAACACAGAGTCGACGCTCGATTTTGATAAAAGTGGATGGAACATAATGTAGGCTTGTTCCTAGATCATGTTCCCATCAGCAGTATGACGTAACCAGGCAAGAACATGGAAACGTTTCTCATCCTCTTATACAGTTCTGTTGAAATAAAGACTGATATGCAAAAAATGTGACAAGGCAACCACAGCATTATGTAGCAAACTTGTAAACTTCTGCAGTGACAATGAGAAATTGTTCAAGGATCAACCATCTTCATGACATTCAGTGATAAAATACACATCCAACCTACCAACCGCTTATTGTCTTTGGCCTCACCAGTGACAATAGGTCGATAAAAGTAGATACGTATGATACACACTAAACACAAATCTCATTCATTGTGCAAAACACAGTGATAAATATCTCAAAAAACATATTTAACCATCTACATTCAGCCTGAACTCTGATGTTCAACTCAGTGAAGTTTGTTGACTACATTAACAGCATTGGGGATAAAAGATCACTTGTATATCCTTTTCTTTGCCCGGAGTGCTCTATGGCGCCACCCTGGGGGAAAAACTCAAAGTCTTTATGCAGGGGGTGTGCGTTATCCCTAATTATTAACAGAACTTTCCTCTGATCCGCAGAGCTGTGAAGTCCTGCATAAGTCCTCTGTTGGCGGCCAACTGTCTTTTTTCTTGCTGTATTCAGCTTTTTTGTTCCATCCTAACTGAAAACTGCTGCAGCTCCTCAGTCATTGAGTAAGAAAAGATGATGTTTACAGGAGAAACTGTATCTGAACAAGACATCTACCACTTTACCAGTAGCAGAACATAGCTATAAATCAGAGAAATCTAATCTATTGTATTAGCAGTTGTTCTGCAGAAGATACCTTAATATAAATCAGAAAACACCTTCAGAAGTCAAACTAAGTAGTATGACAGTAATTTAAGCTGATTGCTAGGTTATGTTTTGTTTTGAAGTCATCACATCAATGCATCATCATCGGTTGGTGTTTCCTTACCCACTCATCTACACCTCTCAGCTGGCCTGGTGGCGGGCAAATGTGCTCTCCCCTAATTAGGAAGCTGCCCCTGTGACCCGACCCCGGATGAGCGGCAAGAAAATGGATGGATGGATGGATTCACCCAAAGCTGCAGCACAAACAGGGAAGTACAAGTAGGTGGCAGTTGCTCTGCAGAGAAATACACAAGCGCACACTTCTAGTGGGTCATGAAGCATGTATGAAAGGGAAAACCTTGGTATGTATCAGTCTTATCTTCAGCAGACTGAAGTCAGAGCACTCTCAGGTTTTTTTGCCCTTTGAACTGAGTCAAACCCAAAGATTTTTACACAAGTTTGAACAAACCTAATACCGTAGATTTTGATCACACATCCTGTCTGTATCATGCTACAAAATGTTGCAACCCATGAAAAAAACTAAGTTTCTGATGTCATTACGACGTGTATTTAATTTTGGAGGATGGTAGAAATTCATATCATCTAACTATTCATGCACTCATGATGAATAATCTCCCTAAATCCAACACTGAAACTTTTCTACACAAAAAGTTTAAGGTTGACCTGCTCTTCATGTTAAGAGATGTTGACCTGCTCTTCCCTCTGGTCACTTTGTGCTCTCTTCCTCTTCCTGCTCTTGATTTTGTTGTTCCTTTCACTTAGTTCTATCTTGTTGCAGACCATTGTGGCATCAAACATTTCCAGACCAATCAAATCTAAAACTGTCAGGTTAAAATGTCCCTGCTCTTGTACTGGCTGTTTGTTTCTACTTCTGAGACACATCATTCCTCCAGGTCGGTTCGACCTCGTAATAGCTCCATTCAGTCTCAGCTCCACCTGCTTAATTGAAGATTAAAGTTTCAGGTATATAGCAGACAATTTCTGGGGACAGAAATGCAACATGGAGTAGGCTCAGATGCATTTTTAAAAATGTTCAGGTCATTTCAGGAAATTATCTTCATGATGATGCAGACATTTGTAGTCAGAAATGTCAGAAAAAGCTTTAAACACTGGTGTAGGTTGCATCTTTGCTCTCCCTTGAATTAAACTTAAGTGTTTTTGGATGGAAATATTTAGATGCACATAGGGTAAGGTGGTACATATACATACAGTGATTCACAGAGGAGCTCTAAAAATCATAAGTCCTGCCTCTTGATTATAATTACCATCTTATAATACAACCATGTCTTTGAACTGAATGAAGAGGAATCAGAATCACTATCAAAAGCTTTACCAAGGTCAAATAGTTAACCTCCAAATCATGAATAAGGTGCATTCAAATTTGTTAACATATTGAATTCCCACAAATTATTTCCTAAACTAAGATTCAGGCCATATCCTACTCCCTCTGTTTGGTACAGCCTTGGCCTAAAGGAAGGCTAAGGGTCATCCAAGCCAGTCCTAATGATAAGGTTTATGAAAAAAATAAAGTTTTAAGCCTGGTCTTAAAGATAAGAGTGGCTATCTGCTTTCTGAAGCCAAACAGGGAGCTGGTTCCACAGAGAGGGGTCTGATAACTGAAGGTTCAGCCTCCCATTTTACTTTTAGAGGCTCTAGGAACCAGTAGACCTGCAGTCTGAGAGTGAAGTGCTCTGTTGGGAAAATATGAAACGATAAGATCTTTAAGATACAATACAGCTTGGTCACTAAAACTTTATTTGTGAGGGAAAGAATTCCAAATCCTATTCTGGATTTAACAGGGAGCCGATGAAGAGGAGCTAAAATTGGAGAAATGTGATCACTCCTGCTGGTTCTCATCAGGACCCTCGCTGCAGCACTTTGGATCAGCTAGAGGTTTTTCAGAGCTTTATTTTGGGGAGGATCAAGTAATACTGGGTCATATATAAATCCAATAGGTCCCCAATGCCTCAGTTTAAAGACATAACCAGTATTTCAGGATCCCTGAAAGGGGAACAGTAGTCCTGTAAAACAGACGGGTTGAGGTTAATTGTGTCTCTTCCTTTAAATGGTCTTTAGAAAATCCACTGTCCACTCCTGGGCACAAAAAACCCAAAACAAGCTAAATCTATTATTGTGGGATTTAATGAATCTGCAGTGCCGCCCAGAGGGGAACAGATCAAACTGGTGGCTGGCTGGATGCAAGGGATCTGCCTTTAAGACTTCAGACTTTATTGTCGCAGAGGGGAAATTCTTTTCCACAGACTGGGCCCCTGGACTCCAATCACCAAGTAGGCAATGTTGCACAGAGCACAACGTGACACATTACATTATTGCACAAAACAACATAGTACATCATAGTACTACACAGGACACAGCATAACAACTCAGCTGGCTGTTGTTTAGGGCAGCTATGACTGCAGGAGCCTTCCTGCACTGCGATGTCCTTCATCTACGCCCTGAAGGCAATAGGAAGAGGTATTCATGTAGTTAATGTGTGGAGTCCTGTGCTTTTGAGATTGCAATGTGTGTGGTTCAGTGAGGTTGGATGTGGGCAGACCATGATCTTTACAGCAGTGCTGGTTATGTTTTCAAGTTTAGTCCAGTTTGTAACAGAGAGCATGTTATAGAAACAGGTGGAGCAGTACAGCGGGATGGATTGAATGATGCAGTGGTGCAGTGACAGGAGGAGATGTGGATCTACAAAGAGCAACTTAGGCAGCAAAACACGGATATATTTCATCCAGGGGGGGCCGCGGGCAGCCGGTAATATTTTTGTGCTGTGGAAATCACTCTCTGGAGAGCCTTTCTGTCCTCCATTGTGCAGCCAGCATACCACATACACAAACAGGAAGTGAGGACATTCTTCACAGTAGAGAGATAGAAAGCCAGTGTTTTCTGCTGGCAGAAGAAACAAAGCATCCCCAAGGGGATCCGTCAGGTTGAGGTAAGGACTCGGTGCAGACTAGTCAAGTTCCTCCACACCAAACTTGATCATCTGTCTTTATGGGCCCTGCAGGAAACCCTTGAATTCAATGATATGGAGGGGTGTCCCGATACTTTTGGAATGTATTGTAAATACAACACATAAAGGGAAAAAAAGAAAGAAAAGGTGAATTGATAGGCATTTACAAATGTTTACAAACTGCTGATGGAGACCTGTTGATAAGATGAAAAGCCGCTGTTGGTAGCCGCTGATCCTCGGTCAGTGCTGTCCAAAGGTTTGGGGAAAGTCTTTTTAAGAGCAGACAATGTGAGTGAGGAGAATGATAATGGATTAGATTTATATAGCGCTTTTCTGGACACTCAAAGACGGTTTACATATTCATCCATACTTGTTGGTGGTAAGCAACATATGTAGTCACAGAAAACGTGGCTGCCAATGTGCGCCAACGGCCTCTCTGACCACCACTGAACATTCATACACATTCATACACCAGTGGTGTCAACACTGGAGGCAAGGAGGGTGAAATGTCTCTCCAGGGACACAACAGGGAGCAGGATTCGAACCACCAACCCTCTGGTTATTGGACGACCTGCTCTACCACGGTAAAGCGCGGTAAAGGCAACAGCAAGGCTTTGCTCTAAAGTTCTACTGTTTAGAAACATCCTTACACCAGACATTTCACTGCATGATGAGACAAGAAACCAAAATAATGCAGTAATTACAACTCTATACCATAAGATGGCGTCATAGACCCACAGTAAACTCTCACTCTTCATGATTCAGTCTTTATTTTGAACACAAGAGATTCAATACAAATAATCTCATTTAAGTTACAGATTACAAGTTAATAATGTGCCTTAATAAATTATTTTCAAAATCTATTATCTACTGTAAAACTTTTACAAATACTTTTTCTACTTTTATTTCTGATACACCAAACAGTGTTTACAACATCAACTGAGATCATTATGAAAACATCTTTGATACAGCAGGTGGAAAACAAACATGTTCTTTCCAATGGGGGAAAGAAAAAAAAGAGGATTAAACATCTTATAGGTTTAAACCATCACATGAAAGCAGACCTCTGTCCCTCAACCCCGCCATCAGATTCTTGTCCACGTTGGACCTTAATCCAACATTGATTCGGCAAAGATCGACTCATTCACCGAACCAAACACTCCTCAAAGTTAAGCAAATTATCAATACTACTCTTCAGTCCGCTTGTTGAAATTAAATTCCCTCCCCAAACAATGTGCAGTTGCCTTGGGGGTAAAAACATCCAGATCCTACTTGCTGCAGTTTTTAACATTAAAATATGTAGAAAAAGTGGAGAGAAACCAATAAAATCTCTCTCAACATCAGCAATATTCAGCTTGAAGGAAATCTAAAGTAAAGATCCACTATAAGGAGGATGATTTTCAATAGGTGATGAATTTGATCTAATGGATGTAAGATGCAATGTGCAATTTCACCAGTAGGTGTCACCAACTCAATTCTTGTGTTTCCAAATATGTACGAAAAAGAAAAAACACAAAACAGAAAAGGCTCTACCTAAAGCCAACTTTCAGTTATGGCCTCCAGTAGAACAAAGAGGTGCAAGATAGCCGTCTATGTCAACGAGGATCCTCTTTTCAAAGAAAAAAAAGTCTCAAATGTTAGAAAGGGATTGTTATTCTCACATGATTTTACTCTAATGAAAGTGGACTAATAAACTTGAAGGTAATGTGGCAGATTCAGTCTACGTCTGCAGATCTGCACCAGCTAATGAAGTCCAGGCAATATGACAGAATGACCCAGAAAAGGCTAGATAAAAATTAGGTTTTAGATTTTTGAAAAGCAACTAACTGATCATAGTGAATCTTAAACAGATTAACCATCTTTATTTAGCAAGGTTTAGACCACATTTCCAGAGAGGGCTCACACTTTGTCTGCTTGGTTGCATGCTTTTTCTTGGAAATGGATTTACAGGTTGAAGATAAATTATTTCAACGTCTCCTCCGTTTTTGCAATAAAAAATTATTTCAATAACAATCTGTAAAATGCAGAGTACAGTCTTTTGCTGATGTAGTGTTATACATTTAACATGGTCTTATCAATAATGACAGGTTTAGTAACGTTAATCTGCAGCACACAACTTTAAAGTCAAACTTAAATGGATCCGTGTATTAAAGGTAACTGGCTCAGATCATGTTTCACACAGTCAGGATATCCTGTACATGAACAGCACACGGTGCTGTCAGCTTTCATTAGGTGCAGTTGTGTGTTTGTACAAATGTGATGAGATCTGTTCATTTCATTACCATCACAAGATTGATATGATAAACAATACAACAAATGTTCATATTCTTATTTGTTTTTTTTCCAACAAGATACGCTATTACAAACTATAAAGTTTTAAGAGGACAAAATCCAAATCATATCTAAAATATCTACGTCACTTATTGAGAACTGAGCAGAATGGATTAAACAGTCTGTGAAGATGACTCAGACGTGTTAGTGTGTGTAAGTGTGTGGACATGCATGTGTATGTGCAAGCGTGTGGACAGGAATTATAATACATTCACAGTTGCAGAGGACAGGTGGGTTGTTGAGAGAGCTTATACAACCATAGAGAAATATCACTAACACTGAAAGTTTCAGACATTCCCAGGCACATCGTCTAGTCTCATGTATTGTACCTGCTTCTCTCTCATGTACACACACAAACATGGACACACACGTGGATGTAGTCTACGAGCGGCAGCAGCCAGCGGTCCTCATTTCCTTGTCGACGTACTGTTGCAGCTGAAACTTTGGATCATCGGGTTCCTTCATGGTCCTGTGCTTCAGCTCTCTGTTGGAGACAGAAAGAGAGGCAGCGCTAGCTCGATGTTAAACGTGTTGCTTAACCCATCAACTTCAAATATATGTAGATAGATGTATTTCATTTCTTATTTTTTAAAATTTTTTTAAAGTTCCACTCTGGAAGTTCATCCTAATAAAAACTCATCTGTGTTCCTTAAAATTGTACATTTCAAATATTTAACCACCAAAAAACCTCACATGGTGTTAAGATATCAAGGCGCTGGCACAAGTTACAGTATCAAAATAGTAACATATTCACATTTTATGGCTTTCATCAGTGAAAGGCACTGCTCACTGACCAACAGCTGTAGCAGGAGCTCCCAACCGAGGTGACAAGTAGACCCACAAGTCCCTGACCGAGCACTCAGACAGCTAGTCTGGTTAGCTTTGGCTCCCACAGCTCCAGAGTTTCTGACTTACTCAGCTGAGCGCTAGCTGAGGTCACTCAGCCAGCAATCTGGGGCTAGCCAAGCTAGCTCAACGAGGTCCCTCCTGTTTGCCAGAGTTCCTAGTTAAGCACTCGGGAGAGATTGCAAGGAACAACCAAGCGGCCCCAGGCTAGGTCGGGGCTGAGCTCTTGACCTAACAACAAACTTTAGTTGGATGGCTTCTCAACCAGCTTAGGACTCCAACAAGGCTCTCGGCTGTCTTCTCCACATTACTTGTTTCAATCTGTCGCTGGAGCCAACTTCTCCTTTCATCTGTACTTTTCAGAGCATACAGGTTTGTACTCTGAAGCATCAAAGTTCAGCCACAGCACTGATGGCTGATTTTTGCTCTTTGCTCCTGATAACCTTGTAGACATTTCAAAAAGGTTAAAAACTAGATTTCTTTCATACTACAATGGGACTTTAAACCCTGGCAAGTCCTCTAAACCTACGTGTTTTTACCTTCGTGTTTAATACACAATGAAAGTTATTGGGTCTTTAAAGAGAGAATCACTCTCAGGATTCCCCAGCCTGGGAACTGTTTTGATTTCATTTAGTTCAGTTCTAGGAACCAAAATACCAGAGGCCTGTTCTAGAAAGCAGGTTATGTAGAAAACTCTGAGTATGTTAATGAAACGAAATGAAAGAAATTAAATTAAATTAAATGAATGAATGAATGAATGAAATGAAAGAAAAATACTTTATTTATCCCTTTTAGAGGGAAATTATTTTTGTAGCAGTTTTTTTTTGGTTAAAAAAATGTAGACTACATGTGTAGTCTACTGCTACCACCACAGTAATACAGGATTATATCATCTCCTCCTCAACCATTCCTATCTCCTTAACCCTGAGTTGGTGGAAACTCTGGGTTTTCCGTTCCAGAAAGCGAGGTTAAGTCTTACCCTGAGTCTGTTACCATGGTAACTGACTCCATGAAGTAAACCTCCTCTCTAGCAGGTTCACCATAAAGTAACCCTGAGTTTCTACCCGTCTCCTCCCACCTGAAGCAGCTGTCAGACATGGGTTGTCCGAACTAATGTGATTCCAGAGATTTAGAAGCTGAATTAATACATAATCATTTATGTAGGGAGAGGACTTTTCAGAAATTAAACAGACATGTTACTAATTTCTGATCAATATCTCATGAAACGGCACCGTTTTACAGTCACTCGGCTTTTCCAGCTCTACATATCCAACATGAACCCGCGCATGTGGTGACGTCAGAGCAAGATTTGTAGTTTGCGTTGCGAGACTTCATACTTTTGTAAATTAAACTTTCTTTATAACGTTGGCAACACAAAATATTTTAGAGAGACAACGGTGGAGTCATGAGGAAAGTCCTCACACATGTCTGAAATCATAATTCCATAATATGTGATAGAGATCTACTGTCAGTCTCCTCACCATCATCTTCCTCCTCACGTGAAGGACATTAATCTTAGTCCATAGCTATCCTCCAGTTTTCATAAAGATAAATATCCAGTCATTGGACCAGTGGACTCTGATTCCACTTGGACTCAGGGAGCAGTTTTTTCCCATGCTGCTTCTCTCTCTCCTTAGCAGCAGTGTTCCTTTCCTCCATTGATGATAGCTTTTTGTTGTGGTTCCCAACTCTGGGTAAAGATACTCAGAGTTGGCTGAACCAACTCAAAGCAGCTGTTCTGGAACAAAAAACTCAGAGTTGCTCAGCTCAGAGTAAGTTGACAGTTTCTTTTTAAACTCAGAGTTAGTTGAACCTCCTTTCTAGAATAGGCCCCAGGTTAGGCTCAGGGTAAGGTAAGTGGAGGGCAGTTTCTTGTATAATGCTGCACATAGCTATAAACCACATTTTGTTCCATTTCATGCCAGACAAGAACCATCCAGAATATCACTGTTAAGCTCAAAGAAATTAAATAAAACTTCTAAACGAAGATGATACAGATGTTAAAAATGTCTATTTAAACAGACAGCATATCCAAAATGGACTTTAGAAAAAAACAAACAATATTCAGATGAGACGTCAGCTTAAATAAAAACATTAAACTAATGATGTGCCTTGGTTTCCAAGTCTTTTTAATCTCCATTTTCTTATCAAACTTTGTTGTAACTTGCACTGACTTAATGTTTACATAACTCAGCAATCGCAAATCTGCATGGGGTGGGTTTATTTTGAAATTTAAAGGATGCTTTCCACTGATGCCGTGCCTGATTTCCTGTCTGGTCCTATCTGAACTGCTGAGCTTGATGCGTTCTGGATGCGTGCTCCTTCCAAAATAGACCTGGCTTCAATATTTAGCGGAGAGCCGCAACAAGGCGCATCTGCGACGCATCTGGGACACACTCGGTATGAACTAAATCGCTGACTAAAACGGGGGCTATTAGCTGCAGAGGCTGCATCGCAGCCCCAACGCACTGCACACACACCCGGAGGAAATGAGCAGGGGTATTTGAGGACCAGGACTGGGAAACACTGGCTTAGACTACTGTAATGGTTTATTTGCAGGATTATCTCCACAATCAATCAATAGGATGACTGTGACTTATTCCTAATGCTGCTGCGAGAGTTCTTACACAAACACAGATGTTTGAACATATCACTCCAGTACTAAAGTCCTTCCACTGGCATCCACCTCAATAAAGACTAACCTTTAAAATCCTACTAATAGTCCATAAAGAAATTAACGCCTTGGCGGTTCAATCTATCTCTGACTTTCTCGCTGTGTATAAGCCATCCAGGTCTCTCAGGTCATAAAAAGGGTTTTAGTTGTTCCCAGAGTTAAATCCAAGTCTGCTGAGGGTGTTTTTTTTGTTTGTTTTTTTAAATAAAAAAAGGTCTATTATAACTATTATAACTGTGTCTACATTCAGAACTAAACCCAAAACATCACTGGTGTTATTTGTGCCAATAAAGCACCACTTAGAGAGAAGAGAGCTAAAATTTGCAGCAGAGGTGAAGAGGTGGAGGAGTTGCTGATGAAGAGCACTGGAGAGTTTTGGGAAAAACCAAGAGGGAGAGATGTAAAAGCCATAAAGTTACTGACATGAGCTAGAAGACAAGAAGAAAAGATCTGGATTCATATTTTGTATTTGCAGAATGTGTGTGTGCCAGACTGGTACGCTGCTATTCTTGGCAACACCTAACCGTGCCAGCCTGATGCCTAATGAGGCTATAAATGTGAAGTAGCTCCCACACAAACTGTCCGATATTACACATTTGAGAGAAACACAGTTAAATATGTACTTATGTATACTCATTTATGGTACCTACAGGTACACTTACAGCCACTTTCACTTGTTTAACTGGTTGTTAAAACAAATATCTAATCAGCCAATCACATGGGACAAACTCAATGTACTTAGTCATGTAGACATGGTCAATATGACTTTCTGTAGATCAAATTGAGCATCAGAATGAGGAAGAAAGGGGGTTTAAGTGACCTTGAATGTGGCATGGTTGTTGGTCTGAGTATTTCAGAAACTGCTGATCTACTGGGATTTTCCCACACAACCATCTCTAGGGTTTACAGAGAATGGTCTGAAGAAGAGAAAATATCCAGCAAGCAGCAGTTGCCTGGACCAAAATGTCTTGTTGATGTCTTGTTAATGGTGTTGGAACAAAACACATCCAACTTTGAAGCTGCAGAAGACCACACCAGGGGTCAATCCTGTCAGCTAAGAACAGGAAGCCGAGGCTACAATTCACACAGACTCACCAAAACTCTTCCAGAACTGGACAATAGAAGTTTGAAAAAATGTTGCCTGGTGACCGGAGTCTCAGTTTCAGCTGCAACTTTCAGATGGTAGGGTCAGAATATGGTGGGAACAACATGAAACATGGATCCATCCTGCCTGGTATTAATGGTTCAAGCCACTATACTGGGGGTTTAATGGTGTGGGGGATGTTTTCTTGGCACACTTTGGGTCATAAAGCTAAAATCATCTCCAACTGGTTTCTTTAAAGGGCGGGTGACACGATCTGGACATTTTTTGCCATATTTTATAAAGCAAAGAGTAAAAATTACAAGCATGACTGCATAAAGTTGTTTGGACTGAAAAACTGCCTCCATTCGGCCAAATTTGACCAGACTGTGGCGCTGCTCACCAAGGAGGAAGAAGGCGGAAGTGACGTCAGCGGGGGTACGCCTGCCACTGCTGCTAGCTTTATTTACAGGTGGCCAGCAGTGTCCTAGAGGACTATTTCTAAGATTTTAGTTTCACTGATGAACAGATACGGCCATGCGTTCGTGCAGCAGCCATTTCAGATTGAGCTGGTTCATTCAGACCAACCGCGGGGACGTTGTGATGACCGCTGATACACTTGGTAAGCCCGCAGTTTTCTGCTTCACCGTGTCCTGCTCCTGACAGCAAATACTCTCCTCCTCTGTCGTCATGCTCACACACAGATCACACTTGCAGCTGCTAAAATAAAAACAGGATTTTTTGTTTTTGTTTGTCTTGTTTGTTTTTTTTTTACATTACAACACATTTGTTTGATTACAAACAAATGTAGAATCATTTATTGTCACTATATTATAACTATTGGTAATCTCACGCTTGATTATTTACACAGCATCCCTATCATAGTAGCCTGTTAGCTAAATATTTAATAATATCCTAAATCATGTTTAAATAGGCGAAATTACTTTCATGAACAAATAATCTGATGTAATATCTCTAACATCTGCTTTCCCCTGCTGTGTGTTTACCACTGCTGCTGCAGCATGTTTACCTCTCCACGGTCATCTCCGACTCTGAGACAGAATGGCTCTGCACAAAGTCCGCTCGTCCGGTTTTATCCTGTAAGGTATGATGCCCCCATATTCCTCAGCATCACCAGACTCTTTTGAACTGGAACTAGTTGATTATTCCACCACACAAACCAGTTTTGGACTACTGTAGAGCAGTCTGCCAGCTGCAGGTTGTTCTCTGGCTGACGTCACAACATGGCAGAGGGGTTTTTGTAGCTGCTTGTGCAACGCTCTGTTCAGAGTCAGATATTCACATGAAAACAAGCCTGTTTGACTTATAATTTCACAGAACTACCTATTTCGTCATAATGCATTATTATAATGCAAAATTACATGAAGTCATGTTCGTGTCACCCTAACTTTAACATGACAATGAGTTTACTGTACTCCAATGGCCTCCACAGTCACCACATCTCAATTAGAGCACATTTGGGATGTGGTGGAACGGGAGATTCTCATCATGGATGTACACCAACTGTGTGACGCTATCATGTCAATTTGGAGCAAAATCTCTGAGGAATGTTTCCAACGCCTTGTTGAATCTATGACACCAAGAACTAAGGCAGGTTTGAAGGTAAAAGGGGGTTTGACCCGGTACTAGTAAGGTGGACCTATTAAAGTGTATGATATCTGCAGAAATGTAATGGTGTCCCTGCCTATCTAAAGGCTTGAGTTTATATTTCTATTATGTCATGGCTGCTTGGAACAAACACACCTAACTTAAGAAAAGAACTCTAAAGAATCCTGTTCTCTATCAATAAAGGCTGTTTTTGATCCAGCTTTGCTATTGCCCACACATAGATAATATATGAACAGCTGCCTAATAATTCTGATCAAGGTGCAATGCAGGCACCGATGACTGAATGTACCCATGCTAATGGACATGTTAAAAAACACATACCGTGCTGTGGTCCTCAACCTAACCCTTTGTACTGTACACCAGATTTCCTTGTCATTCATCCACTTCCACACTTTCACAAGAATGGCTTGAATAGAACCAAGAACATTTTCTCAAATATGTACTAAAAAACAGCTTCAAGGTTTCTGCTTTATTTCATTAAACTAAATAGTTCATTACAAAATCGGTTCAAATGAGCATCTTTAAAACACATAAAACATATATTTTGATAGCAAATGAGTGAATTCCAGCCAAATTATATCAGAGTTTTGCTTTGTTTCTTTGATCAATTAAAATACTCTGGAAACAACTTGGCGGGTCTAAGTAATAATACTTTCACTTAATTAAATTCAACTTATATTTCAAACTAAAGTTCATTTTCTCTCATTATTAAAGGAGCAGTCAGTCTGAATTAATAATAATAATGTATTAGATATATATTGTGCTTTATTGCTGACAGCACTCGCTTACATTGGATCCATTATTCATTCAACCTCATTCATATACCAGCCGACACTGGAGGCAAAGAGGGTGAAGGGTCTGACAGATGACTGGGGGAGTAGAATTCGAACCACCAACCCTCCAGTCAAGGGATGACATGCTCTACTACCTGAGCCACTGCTGCCTAAGACACTGACAAATTTCTACTTACTACTTATGATAGATGTCTGTGAGCGATCACATAGTGGGCCGCTAATCCAAACAAAAGGACCTACAGGCCGTTTGTTTAGCTGTGAACAATGTGACCGCTGTCACACAATTTAATGCTCCAAGTCAATACTTGTACACATTTTACTGAAGCACTGAGTGGATTTCAGCTTTTTCCCCAAATAAATAAAGACTAAATGCTTCAAGCAGTTTGTGTTTCGATTTTCTTGCTTGTTCACATTAAAATACATCACATTTAACACATTGTTTTTCTGCCACAGATGAATAAATGTGTCTTGTCCTTGCAGCTCAAAGGAAAAACAAAGTGTAAAATGTGTTACTTCAGACAAAATGTTTCATATTTTGACCATACATAATAAGAATATACATCTATAATTCATACATCTGAGGCAGAGGTAGAATTTAAATAGGATTTCATTTAGGTTTGCATGACCTGTGGACCTGCTTGATAATCTTTTTTCTTTCAGCATACTGCATCAGAGTTTATATTTGCTTTGGTCAGCAACCATCAGTTACATATTACATTTCACAGAGTACTGTGGGAAACTTTGAGTTAATCGTATAGACTACAGTATCTACAGTCACTGTGCATTTGGTTAGCATTACAAAGCAGCCAGTTCATCATGTAGACCAGTACACTGCTGTGAAAACACATCTGCCCCCTTACAGAAACTTATTCATTGGCACATTTGTCTCATTCGAAATGTTTCAGACCACCAAGAATTCTTTTACATCAGACAAAGATAGACTGAGCAAACACAAAAAACTGTTTTTAAATGATAATTTCATTTATTAAGAGAAAAAAAAAAGCTTTTTCCAAAGCAGCCTGGCTCCATGTGAAGAAGTAATTCCCCCCTGAACTGCTTGGTGGCAACATAACTAAGTCTTTCACATCAATGAGGAGGAATTTTGACCGACCTTTCTTTGCAGAATTATTCAGCCACTGTGGAGTGTTTTAAGCAGGAATGGACAGTTGAAGGTAATATCACAGCATCTCAGTCAGATTCAAGTCCAGACTTCAACCAGGCTACCTTCATTTTTATTTCATTTTGCCCATTCAAAGATGGACTTACTTGTTAGCTTCAGATCATTGTCCTGCTGCATAATCCACATATGAACCGATAGCCAGACATTCTCCTTCAGGGTTTTTTGGTACAGAACTGAATTTATGGTTCCATCAATCATGGCTAGTTGTCCAGGTCCTGAAGCAGCAAAGCAGCCCTAGATCACCCACCACCATGTTTGATTGCTGGTATGTTGTTTTGTTACTTTTACGCCAGCTGGATGTGCACCTTCTACTTCCAGTTCCTCTTTTGTCTCTTCAGTGCACAGAATATTTTCATCTTTCTTATTGTTAAATAATGAACACTGAGCTTAACTGAGGCAAGAGAGGCCTGCTGGTGACTGTGGCTCAGGAGGAAGAGCAGTCGTCTACCAACTGGAAAGTCAGTGGATCGATTCCAGGATTCCCCTGACTACATCACGAAGTGTCCTCGAGCAAGACACTCCCGATGTGCCTATCGGGTGAATGTGTGTGTAAAGCACTTAGTATGTTATAATATGTGTGTGTGAATGTGACATGTGTTGTCAAAGCGCTTTGAGTGGTCAACATGACTAGAAAAGCTATACAAGTCCAGTCCATTTTGCCTCTTGGGGTCATTTTGGTAGGCCGGCCATTTCTGGGAACGTTCACTCCTGTTTCATGTTTCCTCCATAATGACTCTTACTGTGGTTTTCTGAAGTCCAAAAGCCTTACAAATGATTTTGTAACCCAGTTTTGCTTTTTTAAGATATTTTAGCCTCTTTCATGCTGTCAGGTTCTATTTAAGGGATTTATATTGATGTTACAGGTCTGGCAGTAATCAAGCCATGTAACTAAACTGTGAACCACTGACATGTGGTCAATTACAGATAACCAACTAACGAGGTGGGGGATTACTTCTTCAAATAGGGCAGGTAGGTTTGGACAGCTTTTTTCACCCTTTTGCATTTACCCAGGTTAAATGGGCTGATATAAAAATGTGTTTGATAGTCATAAAACATCTAAATGTGCAAAATAAATAAGAGGGAAATTCTTTTTCACAGCACTGTATTACAGTAGTTTGTAGTGAGTGATTCTGGACCAAGCCAGTCTAAATTTGGATGACAAACAGTCTTAAGTTGGAATTACAGGATAATGGAGCCTTGAATTTTTCATCATTTCCCACCATTTTGCTTTAAAGACATTACCATCATTAGGTGGACTAATAATGAAGTGAGTGGGAGCAGAACTGCAGGCAAACAACAGCAAACAACCTTCTTTCAGGAAATACTACAAAGAGACTGAGTGCTTTTCATACAGTGTTGTGTGTGTGACTCACTTGGCCACAGCGGTGAAGGCCAGCTCCACATTCAGCCCAGATTTGGCACTCGTTTCCATGAAGGGCACTCCAAACTCCTGCACAGAGAAATATCCACTGTTAGGTGTGTGAAGAAATGGCATTCTTATATGTCCGTCTTTGTGAGGACAAAACAACTAAAAGCAGGTTTCAGGTACATGAAGAGGAATGAGAGGGTTGCTGATCAATAAGCCAACAATACATTTGATATGTGCTGATAGTTGTGGCTTTCACACTTAATTTTCTCCCCATTTTGTTGTAATTTATAAGCAAGTAGGAGAACAGAATTCAGTCGATAAAACACGCTCCCAGGTAGTGATCCAGTTCTGTGTATGTGAGAACATTTCATTATTCTTGCTGAGCGTTTTAGCTTGATAACTGCTGTGCATCGGCCACGGTACTCCTCGATGCTTCATATTAACTTGAACATGCTCTCAGAGGCTATATCGGAGTGAAACAGCCTGGAAAATTAAGTTGGAGAGATCCAACTATCTACTCCAGCAAATACAATTTCATGTACCTCCTCCACGTATGCATAGTTATACACGCTAAATAAAGACAACATGGTGCAAGGTTTAGCCGCTATTTAGCTGCATGTCTAGCATCAGTGCAGTATGCCAGCTATTGTTAACACTAATCCGCCCGCATGTGTATCAGATGTGTGTATTATGGAAAGCTCACTTTTGCCAGTTTCTCCCCTTCCTCGCGCTTCACCACTCGGTCATGTGTGGAGTCAGCCTGGAACATAACGGACACGATGTGGAATTAGAAACTGTTGCTCACATCCCAGGTCTTGTTGCACTGTCTGGATTATAGGCACTCCTTCCAAGGAAGCATCATATGCTGAGGGGGACGTCTTTTTCAGTGAAGCCCCTGCTCATGGCAAAAAACATTCTGTATGTATTACAAAAGAACAGTTCTGCAGTGAATGAAACTTGGTTTTAAACATACCGGCCTGTAATCCAGATATGCCACCTATTAATTAATTCCAAACATGCAGATATATCAAAATAATAAAACCCAATCTGTTTAAATAATATATCTCAGGATAGTTGGTGTTTACAAGCAACCTCCCGTTTGAAAAAATGAAGCCTATGCGGAAGTGCCAAAAATTGCAGTTCCCCCCTCCTCCGCTAGGTGCTGGCTGCAAAACAGAGC
>JBBBVU010000023.1:19315912-19335384 GCA_037177055.1 Atherinosoma microstoma | reverse complement strand
TCCATGACTGAGCGGCAGGGTGACAGATTGGAGGTGTGCCAAGAAAGCAGTTGGCTCATGGAGGGTGTGTGGTCTGTATCAGTAGTTTCACTGAACACATTTTTTTTCCATGGATCTTCTTCAAGACAGATTGAGATGCAGGTCTAACACACCGGAGAGTTTGACAGAGGCTTCTCTTGTTTTCTGGCGACGCAGCGGTCAAAATGCTTTTCCTGTTCATTTGACTCAGGCACTGTGAAAAACTCTTAAACTGGTGGAGATAACAGATCACACGCATATGAGCAAATTTCACAAAATGACGTGTTTTATAATTAGTTCCAGTTTTATTATCAAATTCCATGATTCTGTCCATGTTTTTAGCACTATAGAAATCATAGGATCCTAAATTACCAGCTGTGCAAACTCCAAACAAACAAACACAGTAATAGTGAGATAGATATTACGGACATACTAATTAAAAAGCTAGTTTACTCCTGGCCCAATAGTTACTGTTCAAGCTCCTTGTAGTGATGTATAGCCAAAAATAGAGAACATAATTAAAAAACAACTTAAAAAAAATGTGAGTGGGGAAAACACAAGTCATTTAATGTGTTTTTTGAGCAGAATAAACCTTTGCACAATTGCTGCACATGAGTTGATCTTAGAGTTGTTTTGCCCGTTTCCTGTTTAAAGAAACAAAGTAGCTTTAAACCCACAGGATGTGTGCCTCACAATCAAGAAAATTATCATTACATAATACAGCGTACACATAAGTGTGAAGCACACTGATGAGGACTTCTTTGTACATGTAAAGTGTGTGGGCCTATGATTCAATAACAAGCTGATGCATTTCAAAAAGCTATCCAAGAGCAGCTCTTTAAGTCTTTAGCTCATATATCCAGCTTGCTAATAATAACTGAAAACTCTAAGTGCTCTAGACTTCAAAAACATACTCAAAGCAAGAGACTCAAGAGGAGACAGAATTTTACAGCACATGAAAAACGGGTATGAATTAGCCTGAAGGTGTATGGACAATCTAAACATGACAAGTTACTTACAATTATTGCAAAACTGAGTTAGGTGGACTTTTTGGGGGAAAAATTGGTCATTTACTTTCTCACCAAGAGAAGATTGAGAGCAAAGACTTCAGCTACGGAAGGCTTTACTTGCTTTTTTAAAAAGGGAGAGATAGAGACCTATTTTTCTCCTGCAAAGACAGTCTTTTATGAATGCAGATTAAAGACCTTTATCTATTTTTAGCTCCTTAATGTGAACTGACGGCTGTGTTTCAAACAGTTTTGTAGTATGATGCCTTATTCTGCATCTATTTTGATTCATTACAAGGAAGCTGAATTTTTTTCCAAAATGACTTGGAACAACACAAAATGCTGATTTTACTTCCATCTTTTCTGTTGATAGTCAACACTAAAAACCTTAGAAACACTTACCAGCCACTTTATTAGGTACATTGGTACCAGGTTGGGCCCCATTTATCAGCTAGAACTGCTTTAGTTCTTGGTGTCATAGATCCAACAAGATGTTGGAAACAATCCTCAGAGATTTTGCTCCATATTGATATGATAGCATCACACAGTTGCTGCACATCCATGATAAGAATCTCCCGTTGCACCACATCCCAAAGGTTAAATATTGGATTGAGATCTGGTTACTATTGGAGTACACTGAACTCATTGTCGTGTTGGAGATGATTTGAGCTTGGTGACATGGTGCATTATCCTGCTGGAAGTAGCCATCTGAAGATAGTAGTGTGGTCATAAAGGGATGGACATGGTCAGCAACAATACTGAGCTAGACTAGGAGCTTTGGTGTTTAAACCATGTCAACTTGGTACCAAGGGGCCCAAAGTGGGCCAAAAGTGTGCCATCCAACACCATTACACCACCAGCTGCCTAAACCATTGATACAAGGCAGGATAGAGCCATGCTTTCATGTTGTTTCCATCAAATTCTGACCCTACCATCTGAAAATTACAGCTGAAATGGAGATTCATCAGACCAGGCAATGTTTTTCCAATCTTTTTTCCAATTTTGGTGAGTTTGTGTAAAATAATCATAGCCTCAGTTCCCTGTCCTTAGCTGACAACAGTGGCACCATGGTCTCCTACTGCTGTACCCCATCTGCTTCAAGGTTTGATGCGATTTGCGTTCAGAGATGCTATTCTGCATTCACTGGTTGTAACCAGAGGTTATTTGAGTCTCTGTTGCCTTTCAATCATCTTCCAGTCTACCCATTCTGCTCTGACATCAACAAGACATTTTCATCCAGACATTGCTGCTAACTGGATATTTTCTCTTCTTTAGACCATTCTCTGTAAACCCTAAAGATAGTTTTGTGTAAAAATCTCAGGAGATCAGCAGTTTCTGAAATAGTCAAACAACCATGCCACGTTCAAGTGCACTTAAATCCCTGTTTTTCCTCATTCTGATGCTCAGTTTGAACTTCAGCATGTCGTTTCAACAATGTCAACATGACCAAATGCATTGAGCTGCTGCCATGAGTTTGGCTAATTAGCGGTTTGTTTTAAGAAACAATTGATCAGATCTCACCTAATAAAGTGGCCGGTGAGTGTATAACTCAAATCTTTACCAACTGGATTTACATAGAGTAGATTAGTCCCATCAGCACCAGGTAATTTGCATGCATTCTGCGGCTTACTGGGGTTTTAACGTGATGGCTGTGACAGAGTTCTTGCACTGTGTTTAACATCGGCCAGGAATAAGGATAGTTTGCCAGCTGAAGTGGGGAGCAGCCTATCAACAAGAGGCAGGATAGGTTACAATGAGTAGGAGGGTAGTAGAGCCTGGGGCAGGAAAAACCAAGGAAGCATCAAAGAGAAGTTTCTAACACTGCAGATGAAAAGGAGCTGTATTCAGAAAAAGGATTATAGTCTAAAATAGAACGTGATGTCGAGGACAAACGTCAAAGGAACGTCAGTGTTTTACGTAATTGCTCTCACTGGCAGGAGCAGGAAAATTACTGTTAAAACTGATATACACTACCAGTCCAAAGTTTAGACACACCTTCCCATTTAAATCTAATGGGAAGGCGTTTCCAAACGTTTGATTATTGGTGAGCCTTAAAATACAAAAATGAGGGTACTACTGTTTGTTGTAACTTGTACTCTACTGGGCATGTATGCCACCAAGCAGACTTCAGGTGGTTGCCATAACAACGTTGACATTTGTGTAAATTATGTAAGGAACGACAATCTGCTCTCTTAAACACCCATGCAGCTTTCAGGCACCAGCTTCAGAGGTAAAAACCACAAGATTCTTTTCATTCCCTTTATAGACATTGTTTTTTTGCTCCAGAGGTTTCAATTCATGAGGATGTTTATTCAATTAATAAAAGTTCCTTATGAGTTCTAGAGGGCTGCATCAACATGATACATTCAGCTCTTCTGCTTCTTCCTGCCATGAGCTTTAATATACTGGAATCTAACATCTTTCTGAACACATCGTTCCACTATAAACCACTGTGGTTGACAGCATCAGTGAAACAGGGGTCAAATTGCCTCCTAGGGGGACATTTTTCCAAAACGCTGTGTCAGATTCTGCAGTGATCTTGCTTCAGGGAGCAACAAGACAGCTAAAGAGCAAGACAGGTCACTGCCTCTAGTCTGCGGCTGTGACACTTAGAGTGTGGCAGTTTTTTTTTACTGCCACTCTGTAGGTCTTCTGTAATTTCCCCCCCGAGGCACGATAGGCAGTAATTGGATTTGCCATTAGCAGTAAAGAAATAAAAGATTAACCCCCACATTAAATAGACTCACTTTAAATTACCCTATTCAGTTCAAAGGGTTGTGTCCCAGTGGAAGGCACCCAGGCACAGTGGACTCTTCAAGTGGCATCTTTACTCAAAAGGTAAAGAGCCAGCACTTCAACTTCTAACTTCAGTTTTCACAGATGCCCAACCTTCTTTATGGAGACCACCCACTCTGAGTCAAAGAGCAAAAGGGTCTTTGTCTGCCCCCTTCTCTCCTGTCATTCTTGATGTACATTTCAGTGTATAGTGCTCAGATTCCAAATGGTTTTACACACATGGGTTGGTTTCCTCCTCGAGTGGAAACAAAGAGTGCAAGAAAATAATCCAAACAGTGACATTATAATTTAGGCTTCAGACATCCAATAAAGAAGCAAACCTTTGCTAGAAAGCCCAAGGCTTAAAACAGCATGGTATTCAAGAGTTTGAATATTCAGCTTATTGAAGTGTTCATGAAAGACGTAGTGACAGAGGGTCGGGATTAAGGAGGCTTTGATGTTCTTTATGAGTCGTTTTTTATGAAAACGTAATTAAATCTCTGATAATGAATTATTTGTGCACTTTATATAATTTCAGTATGTTTTTTTCTGTAATATTAATTATTCTTGCATTCCCAAAAAAGCAACTAAATATCAATCTCTACACCATAAAATGAACTCATCAGACAAGTTAATTGTTTTATTTTTAGTAGTCATGACAATAGCACCACAAGGGCCTGTACTCTTTTACACTGTACACCTCAGACTTCCAATACACTCCGAATCCTGTCATCTGCAGAAATACTCTGATTACTCTGCAGTTGTGGGGTGTATCAGTGATGGACATAAAGCGGAGTACAGAGAACTGGTCAGTCAGTTTGTGAGATTGTGCAGAAATAATCATCTCATCTTGAAAATAAACAAAACAGAAGAGATGACAGCTGACTTCAGGAGGAACAGGAATAAATAAACCCTTGTTTACATCCTGGGAGAAGAGGTGGAGATAGTAGAGGAATACAAGTACCTTGGAGTTCAGCTGAACAACAGACTGGACTGGTAATGTGTCACAGAAGAATTTACAAGAAGTGACAAAGCAGACCATCTCTTCAGGAAGTTGAGGTCATTCAATGTTTGTTGTGGAAAGCATCTGTTGGGGCAGCAGCTTCAGAGACTTAAAGAAAATTACCAAAAATGGATCAAAACCCACGACGAAGGACCCACGTCATTATGGAGTCATTGTGAAGAAGCGTTTAGGACACACTTATGTTTTTAACTTACTCTGTGTGAGATCCCTTATGGAAATGAAGCCAAATTCCTGGGACAAATTTTGTCTATTGGTTACTTGGATGATGTTTTGTCAATAAATAAATAAATGCTACATGAGAGCAAAAGTGAAAGTCTAGAAATGCTTTAAGCGACCACTAGGTGGTTTTTAGTCTTAATGGATAGTTTTCATTCGCAATTTCTGACATGTTTAGCTGTGGGACAATAGGAACAGAAAAATATGTGAATGATTTATCTGCTTTATCAGGAATTCATTTACAGTTGCAAAAAGACAAACTTTGGAGCGTGTGCCTCGTGCCTTGGCCCATTTGAGTCTTGAGAGTAAACTGTACATGCAGGAATGATTTGATTCCCAAAGTATTAACTGGCTGTGTGACTCTTCAGTAAACGGATTTCATGACAGGATACATAACGGTTACATCAAGTTAACACCCTGAGGGAAAAAAAGGCTAGAAAGTATTACAATAATTTAGTTTTTCTTAATCAGTTTCCAACTGAGACCCAGCTATCGTCTCACTACATGATGGTGGCATTCACAACGTACACAATCCATACTTGTGCTGGAATCAGATCTTTTTATTTTCTGCAACTATTGCCCCCCTAGTGGTAGTTTTGTGTGTTTTATTTTAACTAACCTGAGCAAACAGGAAGTGAGGTCACGTTCCGTGAGGTCACTTCCTCTCGAGCGCCATTTTGTTTGAGATCAAGCCAGAAGCAGCCACATGTGCGCAACCGTTGCCATTCATGCCTTCACAAACTAATAAGTGGCATTGTCTTTTCACTGTTCCGTCTTCACTAAGCATTGTTCCCATGAACGTTAACTCAGCTATATAGACAGTTCACACTTATCTTGATTAAACCTTCCAACTCGACACATCGGCCTGTTCCTTGGAGCTTGATTGGGAGAGTGTTTAGCTGTCTGTATAGCAGAGCTAACGTTCATGGGAACAACGCTTAGTGAAGACAGAACAATACTGTTGAATTGGTCACAAAGTGTTATTCTGCTGAGACTCATACTGGAGAACAGAGTTGAAATTTCATCCCATACACTGGTTTCCACTGTCCTTTTCTTTTCTACCTCCCACTTCCTTGCAAATTGTTCAGATTGGGAGATACAAAAAAATATATGGTTAAGATGAGAAAATGATCCTTGCTTAGAAGTTGCATGTTCATTGATTGGAGTTCCTGTGATATCACATAGATATGGACCAACGCAAAGCAACAAGATATGCTGCAACCTCACGATTTCTAAGCATGGATTGTAAAAATGTTTTGTTTTAGATGGGAACAAACACACCTATTACTTCTTTTCTGTCGCAACTGAGCTCCTTTTAAAATGTTTACTTCTTCTGCAGAGGAACGGTGAGGTTGCCAGTTCATCAATCTCTTCTTTGCTACAACAGCTAATTGAGAGAGAAAACATTTTGCAATCACCTCAAAACAAGTATTAAGCTCGATCCATGTAAATTTGATCAAATTTGGCTTTTTTTGCAGTAGGATTTATCAGCTGGTGCAAACAGCACAAATGATAAAAACTTTGGGAGCTGAAGTTGAACTTTCTTAGTCACCTGATAAGACAAACTCTGTTGATACAAAAATAATGAACTACCTCTAAATATCTTAATGTCGAGCTCAACTGTGGTACACCTTAATATAGTATGTGTTAGTGCTTACCCTGAAGTCGATGCCCACCGTGGAGATGAAGCTCCCGGCAAGAAAGGCTCCATCTTTAAAGCGAACCAACAGACAGGTCTTTCCTACACCTGAATCCCCCACCAGCATCACCTGAGACAGAGAGAGGAGGTCGAAGCTTATTGGTTGATAAAATTCAAAGCCTTTGTGGGCATGAGTGTGTGTATGTGGAAGGAGGTCAGGAGAAAACTTATCTACAAATGCACAGGACTTTAAGCAATGCAAGATTACTCTCACACATGCAGTATGCACACATTCTTCAAACTTTCCTTATAAAAGCAAGATATTTCTGACTTCTGGACATTCTATCACAGTTATGTGTAAAAGTTCTTTCAGCATTCTTTCATACGCTCGATGGGTTGCAACAGATCCTAAACGTTAGATTAATTGAGTTTTCTTTGCAGAGATTAGAGGTGATATTTGAGACGTGGAACTACGACAACTGACTATAAGCCAGGCTGCAAAGTTTGCGGGAACTTTCCAGAAACTTTCCATGGGAAGTTAAGCTGAGGGCATTTTGGAAATTAGACTTCTATGGGAATTATGGAAACTAACTGGAAACTGTGGGTAATTTAAACAAACGGTATCATGTCAAAGCAGAAAGATAAATATTTGTTTTGTTATAAGCAGATATCTATGCAAATTTATTTTTAAAAATTCTAGCAGATTTATTAATAAGAAGAACTTTATTAAGTATTAGTAATTGTAATAATTTAATTGAACAACAAAAATATGCCCTCTAAAAAAAAGGTCCCATCAAACATGTAAATCAAAAACTTCAAACTCACTTTAATAATAAGACTTCTCAAGTTTACTTGCATGGAATCTGGTTCTTATAGTCAAGATTGTGTTAAAATATATTCCAAACTGCAAGCCCTAGAAGTCAAATTTATTCACGTCAACCTTTTCACAGATAAAAATCATGAAGTGCATCTGTATAAAAATGTCTTCAGCTGCTTTTCCGTGGAGTCAATGGAGTCTGCTCAGACAACGGAAGATCATTCCACAACCATGGCGCTATTGCCTCAAGATTCAAGATTAACTTTATTGTCCAACGAAAGGAAATTTGGCTGCAGCAGGAGTGAAGCCAAAGTGTTGACAAATAAAAAATGCATACACACCACTAAAACTAAACCAGCAATAGCTGAAAATAATACAATGAATTCAATAAATCACATGTGTAAAATGTCTAGTAAAAGAAAACTTTAAAAACTGTTATAAAAACAAATATCAAAAACAAAAATAAATAAATACCAGCAATCATTAAGAGCAGGATAATTGATCTACTTGTGTTAAAAAATTTAATTGACACAGGAAAAAAACAACAAAACTAAATCTATTAAACCTGCACACAGGACAGCAAGTCATACTCTTTATACAGGATGTGTTTCATATCATTAATTATTTATCAGCTTGTCCACAAGTGGCCTGTTCAAAGATGGTCTGCATGGACAGGTGTTCTTCAATCCCAATTATTTTCCATGTTTGACTCAGCAATTTATATTCAGTTGCACAGAAAGCTTGCCAAACCAAGCTGTGATGCAGTGTCTTACATGCCCAAAAAGCACAATTCCCACAAGTTTTGAACCAAGTGTGTAGGGTCAGCAGCAGCTGGCCTGATGGCCACAGAGTCCAGGAGAAGAATGAGGTTTCGGTGGGTCAGAGATTTACTCTGACCCACTGACCATGTAAAGCCCCAGAAGTTAAACTAAAATTCTCAGATGAATTTCAAAATAACCTGGCAACCAGAGAAGAGATGCCAGAAAAATACTGTTACAATCATCCAAACGGGAAAAGATTTTTTCTTTTTTTTTTTAAATCAAATAAAAGATTTTTTAAAAGTGAATAATCTTTTCAGTTCAGCCTTTGGCACCAGGGGTTTGAGTTTTTGAAATATTCTTTTTAATGATAAAAAAAAAAAACGTTCTTAACAAGCCGTTTGGGGTGATGTTTAAGGGACATTGAACTATCAAAAATGACAGCCAAATTTCTGGGGCTGACCTGTACAGAGGAGCCAAAGAAGCCAATATGCTGCTTGGAATCACATTATCAGAAGGAATAATCAGTTTCTGTTTAGCAATTTCTTGATTTCAGACAGGCAATTACTTACACCAGACAATTTATAAAACTCAGAGGCTCTGAAAAAACATAGAAGTGATAATTATTGTGATGACTAATAATTTGGGAATGTGTTAAACAAATAGAGACTCTGACCCAAACCAGAAACCTGCAGTACCCCACACAGTGGACATGCTGTTTCAGATATGACTTGACTCATCCAAAACACTACAAGATCTCCCAGATAGATATGAAATGAACAATTTTAAAAACACTACCATTAATCCCAAACAAGTCCTTAAGCCTGGTTATCATCATACTGTGGCCGACAGTATTGAAGGCAGAGGTGAAAGCCAATAAAACCAGTACTGTGTGTACTCTTCAGAGTCTGCTGCCATCAAAATGTCACTAGAAAGCTTCAGGAAGCCAGTTTCAGTGGAGGGATATTTTTGCAAAAATCTGACTAAAAAATGCAAATAAATCAAGTTGTTGTTATACATTTCCTATAAAATTGTCTTAACACTTATAAAGAAAAATTTCTGGTTTTGCATGATACTGTGTATATTACAAAATCAATGCAGTGCAGTAAGTTCGGCTGACCTGTCGACCTGTTTCATCGGGGGTAATAATCAATACCAGCTGCCATCCACATTACGTAAAGATCTTCATCTACTCATTGCTGATTATCATTAACCTTTCATTTGCATTTCAGATTTCTAATCGCATGCATGACCTTTCTCTATGCACGGTCATTGATTATGTATCAGTCGATGAGAAATGAGTCTTCGAATCTCTTGTGCCCTGTTTAGACATGAGATAAACAGTCGCTCCACTGAAAAAGAATTATGGAATTCTGTCATTTTGACAAGTCATTAAATTAGACATATGAAGTCCTTTTGAAGTTGACAATTTCCTGAGGTCTTACTGAAAAGTTTGGGACACATTTGGGTAAAAAAACCACAAGATTACAGTATCACGGCTCTTTTCTTTACACCTCCGTTCATAAAAACAGATTTTATAGGGAGGAAGTAGCTAATTGACTGGAGACCATATTTAGAAATACAAGGATAGTTGGTACTGATCCCTGAAGAAACACAACAACCAGCCTCAGTGGCAGATGGTACAAATCATAGCATAATTCATAAGTCCCAAAAACATTTGATAAATTCTGGACTTCCGGACACTGTGGTTCTTCGTGAAACTGATCAATACAGTCAGCTACTTTGTGTTTTAGCTTGCTAGAGACTAACGATAAGGATTATGGGCCCAAAAAAGTTGATGGATTTGTCATTACTCATTTTTTTGGAAAAAGAATTGTTAGAAGGGTCTGAATACTTGCTAAATATAGCGACAGAGTTGTCAAGTTGGCACCATTGGGTAGCAACGGTGGAAGGTCTACTCCTATTTGCCTGTATTCCACTTTGGAAGTGGCAGAAGTGTGCCAATAGACAGATGTCAAAATCTGCACCAGAGAAGGACGGATGCGGTCAGATTAAATGTAAACAATGGACACAATGAAATTTACCTCCACCAAAGCAGAGGCCATGTGTTCGGGGACATTGGTTTGTCTGTCTGTCTCTTAGTTAGCAACGTAACTCAAAAAGTACTGGATGGATTTTGATTAAATTTTCAAGAAACCTCAAAAATGGCAATAGGAACCAGAGAGCAGATTTTGGGGGTGATCTGGACCACCGCCTGGATCAAGGAACTATTAAAGGATTATTTACTATGGGGAGATACATAGAAGCTCTAATGGCAAACATATCCCTAAAAAAATAATGCCCACAATCATTGGCAAAAAGAAATTGCAATAGCTTGGCAGAGGTCTGCACGCTGTGTGCTTCTAGTATATCATAATTTTGTCAGCTTTGATTCCACAACAAAAACCAAACTGAAAATAAGCACACACACCAACATGTGTAGCATCCATATCTACTTCTGTAAACGCAGCATGCTGCATGTGACATCACGTCTTCTGAGTGCAGGTCATTTCAGAGTCATAGTCTGTTCACACTGGAGTCTGATGGAGGTCACTGATTTGAAAAAATAAATAAATAAATAAATAAATATATATAGATAGCCTATATTTATTTTATTATTTAAATTTTTTTTTTTCTTTTAAATTAGACCTCAGCAAAAAATTGGACTAGAGCATTGAGACCTAAAGTGTTCCTACATTCTAATGATGGGATGCAGTTGAGGGGCACTGCATCAAAAAAAGGTTGGGAATCACTGTACTAAATGATAGAAAAGGGATGGTGAAAGCGTTGTTGACAGCTACACTTGTTACTAGATGTACAAAGAAACCTTTGAGTAGAAGACAATCATATCAATTCAACAGGCTTGAATATATGAGAATATGTTAAGCTGCTCTTTTCCAAATGCCCATATGCTTCACACAGCCACAACAACACCGTTTGGCTCATTTAAACTCTCCATGCTCTAATATTAAAACTCTTACCTCATGTACTTTTCAATCCAACATGCATGCCAGACACAACCAAGGACCATGACTCTCTCCATCAATGTATTGTGTATGTCAGCGTGAAATCTATAGTACCATAAAAGGGACTGATGAACAACAGTGTGCCTTCACCAGAACAAGTCAATGAAGCATGGTTGATGATGGAAAAGGGTTGAAAGATTGCCCATGCAAAAAATTATCAGGATGCTTCGTAAAGACATGAAAAATAAACATCCAGTTCTTGTCAAACCATTGGGTCCAAAAATATTTCATACAGAACTATACACAGCGTAGTGTGACTTGCAATGTTTTACCAAAAACTTAGCAATACAGTGAGGTTTGGTTTTGAAATATTCGTTAATAGTGTGCAACACACATTTGTGACTTGAATAAATAACATTTCATGTGCAGCAACAACATATAACTTTAAAAGATACAAATTTTCCATAAAAGCCATTTCAAAGCTATCTAATGTAGCATAACTGAGGGGTGTGTAGGTGTAATTAATTACATACTTTGTCAGTTCCTGCCCTGTATGACAAAGAGATACCTGGTGCAGCTGTTAATTGGTCTAATTAATTCTAGAAATCTGTCTCTATTATCTTCTCTGCGTTATATTGCACTGAACTGTGGGTGTAGAGTACACAATTACAAAAAGGAGAGAAATGTCGACGACACACGTTACTCGTTTCTACTTGCAATGGATGGAAAAATTTGCCAACCTTTAGGTATAGCTTTGTGTTTACTGTTCTGTCAGTAAAATAATTAAGCCGTTTTCTTAATATCCGAATTTGAATTAAAAGTTGTTTCTTTATAAACTTTCCGACCTAAAATGTCTCTTTTATGAAGAAATTGTTTCCATATGTTGTATAAAAACGCTAACCTTGGTAAAGCAAATCTTTAGTTGACTTATCCTCAACACTAATACAAGAAAACTAAAAGTTACCACAGGTGCTGCCCGTTTTCTTTAATTACGGCTGCGAAACTTGCACCTGCTTTTTTTCTTACTAATTGGCTCGAGAGCAAGTAGCGAAATAGCGAGTTCGCTCACCTTGAAGGCGATGTCATAAAACTCTCCGCTGTTGCTAATGGACGGTCTGCTCGGGTAAACCAGTCCGGAGGACGGAGCAGAAGCGACGGCCAAACCTTTCCCCGTCCGCCCGCTGCTTGGAGACGCCTTTGGGCTCTTGGAGCTCCCTTTGCCCTTCACTGCCTTCTTCCTGGACATGGCTCTGATAACCTGTTCAGCTTCGGGCAATAAAAACAGGATGGCCGCGTGGAATAATAAACGATGTGTGGCTTTCTTTCGGTGTCAAAAACACTTTTTCCTCGTGGAGTTGTGGTCGACGAGCGTTTTGGGCGATAGAAGTTCACCTGTGCGTCAAAATCATGACCGTGCGTAAAGCGGACGGATACAGACTCTGGAGAGACGCAGCTGTTGTCCCGTTGGTGCAGCTGACTGGGAAAGCTGAAGTCTGTGCACGCGGTAGTGTGTACTCCCTCCCCGCCTCTCTGTTGCACGGACTGTGATGTTCGTAGCGGGTGAAAGCATAGTTATTACCGTGCTTTTGTAGATGCAAAAAAATATAGGCCTACCTTTTTTAAAGCGCAATGTTCTAGCCAATTTATTTTAAGATTTAAGGAATGTAGACACAAGCTGGAGCAGAGGGTATAGCTTAACCCGTTACATTTTAATGATTAAAAAGATTAATTGATGGTCATTTCAGTTATGCTGTGGCCTTTCATATAATCCCCAAACCATTTGAATGCATCATTACGGAATCAATGCAGGTTTCCCATTACCAGAGATGCTGGGTTACAATCCCAACACTTGGAAATGACTTGAAATATCTTAATTGACTGTATTTTCTTTAACTCGGAGAAACTAGATCCACCCCTTCAATATACAAACAAGTCTAGCTGCAAGTTAGATCATTTCCAGTTTTGTGACGTTTTTTTCTACCCATACCTTGCGAATTGATTCAAACTGTGGATCTGTGTGACTTGTACAATGAAAATATTTTCTCCATATCTACTGTCAAACATTAAGTCTAGTGCTGACCAGTTGCCTTTTATCAGACATCCCTATCTTGGATTTGCTGCAATCAGTCATTCAGCAGGCATGCTGTATCTGGTGCTCCACCCTGTTCAAGTAACTTCACTGTCAGATGGATTTTTTTAAGCACCGGCAAGCTCATAAATCAAACTTAACTGATTTTGAATTGGATTTGGACTATTTTCATCTTGCCTTTTACTCAAGGCAATAGCTGAATGTCTAACTTTTCTGTAATGCATTTATTTGAGCTTACTCTATTTAGCTTTTCAGCTATTGGTGACTAATTTTGGCTATACGTCAGTAGCCAACACTGAGATAACAGTTTCAATGGTTTACTGCTATATACTGCTCTCCCCACTCACAAATTGGTTTTCCATAAGCTTGCCTCAGCTTCTAACATGATTTAACCTTTATCCATAATTTAAGGAAACTGCTACCATTCATACTATTAGCAAAAGTTTCCACTGTTAGCTGTACTTTTTAGCCAATACAGTCGTTGCTTACCTAATAATTTAACTTATTTCTACTTTTTACTCTACGTAGCCTACTGTTAGCTAACAGTTAAGCAAACAACTTTGACAGAGAGCTGCAATATTAGAAAATAATTTAGAATTGTTTATTATGGAATATGTACCAAAAGTGGATGTTGCCACAACAACAATATTCGTCTTTGAGCCAGTGTTTCAGTCTAAGAGAGATGATGAGTAGGGGAGCGGTCAACTTTAAACCTAAACAAACTACACCCATGCAGTGGCAATTAGTTACAAGGTAGCTCCACCTTGTAACAGTGACTCAGGTGATAGCAGGTCATTCTTGCCAATTCCTGTTTGAATCCTGCTTTATCCCAATCAGTTCACTCATGTTACCTCCATGTCAGCAACACAGGTGAATGTATTAATGTTTGGTAGTCGCCATTGTTGTATTGGATACCATGTTTCTGTCAGTTTGCCCGAGGGCAGCCGTGGCTACAAATGTAGTTTATCACCACCACTCTGTGAATGTGGAGTGAAGGAATAATGGATTTGATGTAAAGCACTTTGAGTGCCTTGTAAAAGCATTACATATATCTCATCCATTATTCACAATTATTATTTCTTATATTCCAAATGGGCTCATGATGCCTAAAGAATTAAAACCATGGGCACCATGACTTAAAGGATAAGGATTTTAAAGTTAACAAATCAAGACAAAAACTGGTTCATGCTGTCAAAAATAGAACAATATAATATAACAAAATTGGAACAATGTGATGTTTACCTTTGCATAGCATCCCCTCTTCTTTTAACAATCATCCTCCATTATACCCAGTCATGTTACTGACCTGTTGCCTAATTACTTATCAAATGCTCCTCTAGTTGTTTCTGAACTGTGCCAATTATTTTTCCAGCATTTTGTTGCCCTTGTTCCAACTTTTAGAAATGTGTTGCTGCCATCAAATGAGCTCATATTTTCCATGAAATGGTGAAATGTCTCAGGTTCAACATCTGATATGATGTTCTCCATATTTTCAAGACCATTTAAGCTATTAAATCATTTGATTTTGTGTTTTTACAGTTAATCCTGCTTTCAGCTAGCGATTTCAAAAATGTTTTAATGACTTTGTCAATCACTGTATGTCACAGACTAACTTTAACCATTGAGATCAACTAAACTTTTTTCCAAACATTTTTTTTTTCTTTTTGTGAGAAAATTTGTTGTCTTAACAACCACTGTTATAGGGTGCGGGTTGGCCTTGAATTATCTTGAAGAGTCCCCAGGGAAAACATTTATAGTATAGTGAGCTCCACTTATCCCTGGTACATGTCAACTTTATTATTTTTTCCAGACAAAGTTTGCCCTTGAGCTACATGAAATGATTAAAAATCTTTTTGATAAAATAAGACAGTAAAACAAACCCATAAATGCTGTGATTCCTTTCCCTCAGTGGAGCTTTACAGTAGCTTTTGCATCTTTGATTTTCCAGCTAGTGCTATAGTTTATTTAATCTTTCTGAACATCAACCAGCAAAATGAATGTCATGGTCATCTTAATCCTTTTCCACTTATAATTCCCCCAAAATTACGTACTGGTCATTCATATTTTCTGATTATATATTCCTGAAATGGCTTCTGTGCTCTTAAGGGGTCGTTCCTTTCTATCGAAAGTCCCTGCTCTTAGGCACAGCCATGGAATAACTTCCAGGTCACTTAGTTATTTTTAATAGGTCTCTGGTAAGAAAGCAAACCATCCTTTTTCTTTGTCTGTTTTAACAATCCATACTCCATAAAGCATTTCATATAACCATGATCACCAAGGATGCTCTGTCTGCTGCACTGTTGACTCATTAGCTCAGATGTACTAGCCTCTTTCTTAAGGACGATTTGCTGTGTATGATTTTTTCCTACCAAATTACAACACAAACCATTTCACCTAAGAGATGCTTGACAACCACATATCATTTATATTTTTGTTAGATTTGGGATGTGATTCACTCTCTTCAGCCTGACAAACTTTTGCAGCAGGGAATCTAACCAACAACCCATTTCCTTTTGGTCACATTTAATCTCTGAGCATCACTACTGCTGCCAATACTACTGTAATATTATGTCAGAGGACAACTGGGAAAAGGCCAAATTGAAGCTGTGGATGATAAACGTCTCTGCTGTGTGTTACACAATCAGGGAGCAAAAAGGTCAGCTGATCCAGTCTCAGTGTGCAAACTGTGACTAAACCAGCAAAATCACATAAAAACGGGTGAATGGCTGCAAAGGCGAATCTGGAGGGATATTTCTCTGCAGTCTGGAGGTGGTGAACACAGCAAACAGCTTGCACATAAGTCTGATAAGGAGGCTATTAAAAACACCCTTACTGTGCAAGTGATGCATTGTCAAAAACCAATGAGCTGGAAACAAAAGGAGATGCACACCTACCTATACATGACTGATGTTGTAATAGTTTCTATCTACAGCCACGCTGACTGCAGATGCTGCTGAGATGCTTGTTTATATTACTTACTGTAACTTTTTATGAAGACCAAGCTTATTTTTGAAGAGTGGAAAGGATTGGTTTAATAATCGAATGAATAAACTGTGTGCAACACAAACCTGATTTAGCTTTTTCTTAACCTGCATAAGCCAGTTTGCCACATGCTAACACTTGTAGCTAGCAGTTTAACTTAATAAGAAGCTCAAGATTTGCAAGATTACACTGCAAGATAATCCATCTAGCTAATTGCAACACACTTTGGAATAAAATAAAAGAATGGTCAAAGAGTTTCTCTATCAGCCCAAGCTAAAACCCTTTGGCAAGTCACACTAGGTAGCAACAACCATAAAGTGCTGATTAAATGTTATCCATCACTTGTTGGTTTACCTCTGAGCTATTTAAATCCAACATTAAGCTATTTTTTCTAGTTAGAACATGCCATATGAGGGGTTTTAGCAAACACCAATCCATCTATTCTTGGGCTATGTGTTAGCTGATGTAGCTATGCTAATTGCACAGATACAATTCTCAAGCATAAAACCAAGGCTACTAACTGTTGTGTACGGAGCATGAGAGATGCATGCAACCAGTACTTTTCTGATACAGTAACTGATATTGTTTTGGTGCTTGTAGGCGATGTATGTCTGAGAAACACCTGTTAACGGCTGCACAGTTTAAACACCACTGAAAGTTTTGTTTACTCTCATTTGTCATTTTGAATCACTGAGTTTTGGCTTATAATCTAGAAGAGTGAAAAGGGAAATTATTCTTAGACAGTTTGGCTCCTGAGTTGAGGTCCACACAAGTTATTTCGATGATCATATTTACAGCAAAAGTTGTTTTCATTTTCTAAAGAATTGATTCAGTACATTTCACCGCCTACATCATCTTTGCTGGGGTGATGGATTATTTAAGAAGCAAGCAAGACGGAAATAACTTTGTCAAACACATTTTGACTCCTCATACATCACAAATATAGATCTGATATGTCATACTAACAGAAACAGATCACCGCAGTTCAGATGGTTTGATAAGCTTCACTCCATCAGCTGAATGTGTCCATCTCATCTCAATCACATAGATTCATTAATGTCTCACACTCTTCGTCTGCCCTGTACGTTCACTAATAAACTGTTGGATGCAAGAATACATCGTACATTCTAGACAAGTATGAGTGATTGCAGCAGATATGAGATCAATCTGAGATTAAACCACAGTTCAGAAGGCAACAATTATCTGGAGAACAGCACCACCAAGTGGCTGTTTTGTATTACTGCAACATCGACAAGTTCTTTGAGTAAGCAACAGGTATTTTTACACATATTTGGTCATATTTTTATTCAATTATTAGTTTTATCTTTCATAAATTTTGGAAAATTTTTGAATTTAACCACATATTTTAATCTGTTAAAATGATTCAAACATCAAAGTGTTTGAGACTGACGGTATGAATTGTGGTAACTTGTATAGATTTGAAGTTTTTAAGCACCCTTTTAACGTTTTAAAGCATTAAAATAAGTGGATGAACCTTGATTAGTGGGCGGGGATTTGATGCATGTTTGGGGATCCTGTCAGTAACGGATTGAATTCGATCATCTGAGAACTAGATCTAGAACTTGTAAACCATCAATCTGACTATTATGGGTACTTCACAATTGTGGAAATCCCTGAAACTGAGTAGAGTGAAGTTTTGGAAGATAGTTTTAGCCTCTGAATGCTAGTGTACATCAGTGACCTGCCTGTTGACAGTATTTTCTTAAAGTAGTTCACCAATGGGCTGAAAAAGAAACAGAATAAAATGAAACAACAAATGAGAGAACTTAAAGTTTTTGTTTTTGTCTTTCATCACACCATTGAGGAGGTGAGTGATAATGCATGTGCCTTCGAGTTAAGTAGTTAGAAATGATTGGAAAAGCTATGATTTGTGGGCAGAGCAGCAAAGAGCCCAAGTTGCACCATGAGTGAGGGAGCATGCATGATCATCAAGTTAGATACTGAGCAGTAAATCATTAAAATGTTGAAGCAATCAGAGTGTAAAATGATTACCTCATGACTATACTCATATTGGATGATAATCAAAATTTCAACAATGTGGTACAACCTTATAGTGAATTGCATCAAAAGAATAGCAGGATCATTGATAAATGACATTAGTCCAGTCAACATAGTTATGACAAACTTTGCTACATTTTAAATAGTTTAAATAATAGTTGTCTTTAAGCATTCTGCAATAGTATTCTGTATCTGTCTAAAGAAGCTCTCCATCACAGCACAGAGCAGTCACACATTGCTCCTCCTCTCCTGTGTTTTGATGTTTTAGCCTCATGTGACTCAGCTGTGCAGGTGAATGAGTAATCAAACAGGCACTGGCCAGCAGCACACACACTACCACTTGGTAAGGAGTGTGAACCAGAATGTCAGATGTGACGACTGTGATTAATTGTCTGATATATCAGAAGGGTCATCCTGTGGCCATCATCTCAGTGTAACAAGGCATTTACACGCCCAACATCAGCTTCTCTTGCCAACATACTGTACTTAACAGCAAATTCAGATTTTTACAACAGGAGTTATAACTTTGATGCTTTGTTAAAAAAATCTTAAACATGAATCCCTTTATTTGCTTGGTATCAGATTAATAATCAATCCTACAATATTGCATGCGCCTAAAACTTATTTCACGGGACTACCAACGCCTGCACCGGTTTTACCTTTACAACACCTGTGCCGGTAGGCTGGAATACTGTCATTTGAATATCTAAACATGGCACAATTACTGATGATTGTTACATGATTAAGCACATGTTAAAAGTAGAAAGGCTGCTGCAGATAATTGGAGAAGCCATGATTTGTGGGCGGAGCAGTAAAGGGCCAAAGTTGCACCATGAGCGAGGATGCATGCATGATTATTATTTTGTTTTGTAATTTGATATATTTAGGTAGTTGCTAAAAATTTCAGTCAACATCAGCCCCAGTAGGGTACAACTCTCTTAATATGACAATGCATGTTTGTTTTTGGCAGAACTAGTGTATTGAGATATAAATGTTGTTCGTTGGTCTCATATGATCAGGTGTGCTGGCTCTGTGGTGGGGATGGAGCTGGAGTCTGTGGTGGAGGTTGCAGAGAGGAGGATGTAGGACAAACTGCTGAACATCATGGATGATGTCAGCCACCCTCTGCATGCCACCATCATGGCACAGAGGAGCTCTTTCA
>JBBBVU010000023.1:19292602-19312771 GCA_037177055.1 Atherinosoma microstoma | reverse complement strand
TATATATAAAATAAAAAATGAATAGAAAAGTTAAAAAAAGTGTACTTGGACAAGACAAAACAAATTAAAGAGGTGCATAAATAGGTGGTATTTACAATAATTTGAAAAGTACATGTATAAATAAGTTAAGATAAATCTATAAAGTTGATAAGAGAGAGAGTAGAAGGAGAAGTGGTGTAAATGGATGTTATCTATGAAAATTTGTTCAGTTTGTCTCAGCGTTATTATAGAGTGAAGCTACAACAGGTATAGAGTGCGATGACACATTGATTCAATGATTGATGATCCTGTAGCCTCAGTTCAAGTTGAAATCAACACAGTAATCGTATGTAACACGTGCTTTGCTCTAACAACCAAAACTCATTACACTATATTCCACTTCCATGTCTATTAATTCATTTTCAATAGTTCTTAGACCAGTTCAGGGTGGTGGAATCAGTTTTTTTCATGGATCTGAAAACAAAACAGTTTTAATTATATGCATATCAACTCTAACTTCTTTAAATCTTTTATTTGATTCCAGGTACAGTATATATTTGTCATCGTGAGACTGTGCAGCCTCTCCAATATTCAAGTTTTTAAATGCATTTTCTCTTTGCTCCACCAGGGGGAGGTGTAGGTAGACAATGACTGCAGGTCAGCATCTATGCATCCTTGCTGGATACCTTCATCCTAATGAGATAACTTCAGACAATGAAAAGGTAGAAAGGACATTTTAAAACTCCACAACATAACATCTGTGTAATCTTTGTTTACCTGGGTGGGTCTCTGCCTTGGAAGGGGTTGTGGTCGAGCAGTGAGAGTACGGTGCTGTCATTGGACAGCAGACGTCCCGCTATGTGGATCACCCACTCACTCTGCTCGTAGGTCTGAATGAAGACATCAAGGCAATTTACAGAAAGCGAGGAGAGATTAATTAAGGATGTTAAGATTTAAAAGAAAAACAAGGGCTGCATCCGCTTGTTTAGAGACTGAGTGTGTTATAAAGCATCTCACCTGGAAGGCAGCGAACCACATGAGCCAGTCCAGCCGGTAGTGATAGGGCGATATGAGGCAGGGTCGCCGGTACACGTCTCCTGGCTTACAGAGGAACTGGAACTCCTCCCAAACTGCCTCAGGATCTTTGGGATTTGCGCTGAGTGTGCCCTGGAAAATCACCTCGGTACGCTCCTTCGTGATGCTGCTCATAGAAGCGACGAATGAGGGCAAGGCAGAAAACAAGATGAAATGCTTACAGTTCCATGACTGTCCAGAAATGTTTGGACACCGATACATTTTTCATTTTCACGTTTTACTCAAGATACATATCATTTTAAAGATGGCATTAAATAACGCGATGTGATCGGACAGGAAAGTCAAAAGCCATTTCATGGACAGATGAGTGCTATACAGACAAATGGTGCAGTATCTGAATAATTATCTAAATTGTATCAATTCTGAAGTTTAAAGGAATGTGAAGTGTGTTCACAGATGTCAAATAATCTGCATTAACTTTCACTTATTAAAGAAAAATCTCCCCGTAGAGCAGGAAACCTGACCAAGTATTTGAAATGATTGAGAATAATTAAGGAGCCCCTGAAAAGTAGGGCTTGATATTAAATAGCTTTGTGGTGTTTAAGTTCATCTTCCCTACATGAATATAACTTAAAAATGGTTTAAGTCAGTGCGCAGCATACACAACATGCTGCGGAAAGACTAACTTAGCTCTATTAGTTACCAAGGCACAGAAATAAAAGGCTGTAGTGAACCTTCAGCTTTCAGGAGGCCGTTTATGGGTTTAGCTCATATTTCCAAACCACAGGACTCCAAATTTATGTATTAGAAACTATTAAAAAATTAGATGATTGGATTCTTGTAAATGCATTAAAGTGTCAGGAGTTTATACTTATTTACTTCTGACCATTTAGCATTTTATGTTATTTTCATTTGGTTGCACTTGTTTAGCTGAAACGAATGCAGGCCAGTCAGGCCAGTCCCCCATGTTGGTGAGTGTTTCAGCTGCAGTTTATGCTTTGGAAGCTAGTAGACTGAACCACAATAAAGCGGTCCCACATCTTTTTATGTTTTGATCAAGCGGCAATCTCCGGCGGTTAAAAGTAAAGCCTATGCGGAAGTGTCAAAAATTGTAGTTCACCCCTCATCCACTAGGTGGCTGGCTCCAAAAGGGAGTCAATCCCCATTCGGGCTGGGCGATAATTCCATAACTATACATATGAATCGATAGACATGTGGTGCAATAGATAAAAAGGGGGGTCAATAAAAAAACACAGTTTCCTTCCTTTTTCATTATAGCCTATCATGTAGCTTAATACTTAAGATGTTTAAAGATGTGCAAGATGGTTCCCTGGACAAGACTACAGAAAGATACTGCCAGTGTATCAAATACCTCCTACTGTGCAGTAATCAGCTGATTCAGAGATCAGCTGACAGTCCATGCAGGTAGCTGCAGAGACGTCCAATAACTGTACAAGCAACAACATTTCATCAGCTGATCTGGATAAACTAAAGAAGCTGGAAACAATGTTATTATCCTTCGTTAGGGGGCGCCAACGTGAGAGAATCTGCCAAAGTTCAGTAGTGTTGCTTTAAAAACATGAAATAAATAAATAAAAACTAACTGTTTTAACTCCTCAATCGTGTAATAGACTAAAGGGGATTTTGGCTACACCACTAACACTGTGTTTTTCCAATCTAAATTTAGTACAAAAGCCTGTTTGTGGACTGTGAGGAAGACTCCTGACTGTACCTGCCGAACGCCCCGTAGGTGTTGACGATGCGCAGTGGGTCGAAGGAGGTGTTCATCACCTGCCGTGAACTCAGCAGGTTCATCACCACAGGGATGCTCAGACAGCCGATCAGAACACCCAAAGAAATGTTCACCACTTTACGTATCAACATACCTGATAGACAAAACCAGGAAAGAGGGATTCATTTTTTAAAAAGTATTTATATTCTGTTTGTTGTTTTATTTGTGACCAGCAGCAGTACAAATTAAGCTGTCAATCAGTGACCAAAGAGAAAACTGACATATTTGCTGGTTATTTTTCCAACACAAACAGCCTGACTTCAGGTCAGAATCAGGATTATTATAATTAATGGCAGATGTGTGATGGAGTCAATGTATTCTCAGAGAATGACTGTTTTTTTTATATAAATGTTGGCCAAGTCTGCATCAGTTCCTCTTACCTGTCTGCTTATTCCATGCATGTTAAAGACATCACCAAGATCCAAATAAAACTGTTCTCACCAACACAGACTTTCTGAATCTGTTCAAATGATTAAAATGGACTCACACTGCAGGTATGAGTCTATTTTATATTCACCATCCTACAGTGAAGTAAAAACACTAATGGCTCCAATGAGACCAATTAGAGAGGGGCCATTCACCTTTTCAGCACACTTAAAGCTGTCTGAATTGTAAAAAATGTAAGTGACATTACTTTAAATTCCATTAAACCATATGTCATACTTTTCCCAACTACTCAGCTGTCCAAGTGCTAATCCCTTTTATTCCCGTAACTCCCTCTTCATCACAACCAGACCCTCTACCTTCTCTAGCTATTGGACTTCATTGTAGATAATGCAAATGTTTTACTTGGGCTGCATCTGGACCTGCAGTCAAAAGCACTTTTTACAAGGTTTCATGCATCAGGTCATCATTATATATCCTGTCTTTAGATAAATAAACACTCAGATGAAAAACACATTACATATTAGTCTACACCTTGTCATTATTTAAGAATAACTAAGCAAAACTGCTGAAGCAATGCTGCTTGTAGAACCACTTTTAGCAGCAATAAGTTGAAGTGATCATTTTATCTATGCTCTCACATTTGGTCCATTTTTGTTACAGCTGCTTCAGTTCATTGAAGTTTGCAGAGATCTGTTTATACACAGCTCTCTGGATGTCCCACCAGATCTGGAGTTTGTCTGGGGTTTGCAGCACTTTTAGTCTTTTCTTTTTCACTCATCCTGTTGTAGATTTCCTGTTGTGTTTGGAGTCATTGTCACGCTGCCTGACCCAGTTCAAGATGGGCTTAGGGCTGAGAATACTTGCTTTTAATTATGCGTAGGTGTTTTTTAAAATCTTGGCGGTCTAAGTGTTGTTTCTGCATGTCCTCAGAAATGAAGCGTTAGTGGCAGTGTAGGGACCGATTTGACCAGATTTGGCGACTATCTGGTCAGAGTTCTCTAATCTGCCCCTTAGTGGAAACCTCTGGTTACAAGCATAGTACACAATGCTTATCACAGAGCCAGTTGCCAATGTGAATGAGAGGTTAAGAAGTAAGTATATTCTCAGCTTTAATTGTCAGACTACCTTGAATCTGACTCTGGTATACTTTGGTAAACAGAGGAGCTCATGGTCGACTCAATGGCTACAACGTGTCCAGGTCCTGTGGTTAAACAAGCTAAAATCATCACCCCTCAACCACCTTGCTTTGTTGGTGAGAGGTGAACATTATGCATTGTGTCCAAACATCACCACTGCAGTCTCATCTGTCCAGAGGACAATGTTCAACAAGTGCTGTGGTTTGCTCAGATATAACTTTGAAAACCTAAATTGTGCTGCCATGTTCTTTTCACAGAGAAGAGGCTTCCTCCTGCAACCCTTCCACTCATGCTTGTTCAGTCTTTTTCTAACTGTACTGCCATGAACTTTGATATTTTTCGTAGGAGTGGGCGATATGTCGAACATTTACCGTTACCGAGATTTACAACGATAACTGATATCATTTTGCACATGCCGATGAATTTGGTATTTAAAAAAAAAGGAAAATACAAGGGATTCTGCCCAGTCAGTGCTCACTGGTCCCAGTCTTAATTAATTCATACTAAATATTTTACAAAAACTGTGATTCCCAGCATGTACAGAACAGAGTCCTACGATGGACCCGTACATCTGTCTGACATTACATCGATGGCGAATGGAAACTGTGCACCAAAGTGCTGTTATCGTCCATTTATTGTTATCAAGATGACCTGAACAATATTTTGTGATATTGATTTGAGGCCATATCGCCCAGCCCTAATATTTCACATGCTAACTGAGGCCTGTAGAGTCTGAGATGTAGCTCTTGGGTTTTTGCAGTTTCTCTGAGCATTGCACTCCTGGGAGAACTAGCAACTGTCTTAAATGGTTTCCTCTTGTGAATAATTTTCCTCGCTGTAGAATGATGAACTTGTTTTGAAAATGTAGCAACGTTTGCTTCTCTAAGATCGTTGTTGATGTCTTTCCTCCTTGGCATTGTGTAAACACACCTGAATGCTCCAGGGCAGCAAACTGCCAAAATCACTGAGTGTAATATATCAAAAGTGGTTGTTCATCTGAAGTTGTATTTACCATATATAAGACCAAAAGTGATGGAAAGATTAAAGTGTAAATGAATTCCCAAAAGAGTAGAAAGTTCAGGATCTGCTCACCTTTGGTGGGTTTGAGAGTGTGTCGGGCTGTGTGCTCATTCTGGATCTCCAGCACTGCCTTTTTGGCTCCGAACCCGGAACGAAACAGGAAACCCAGCGAAGCGTCATCAAAGCAGGCCAGACTTGGAACAATTGTGAGCCAGTTCAGGAAACTGAGGTTTCCGCTCAAGATCAAGACCACCTACAGGCCAGATAAAAAGACAAAGGGGACATCCAGTTGGTCCACAGAGGAAAGCTGCAGCATACAGCATACATTCATCCAGTGGTGACTTCTTTAAATGAAAGTTTACAGTAAACACAATACCTAGACCTGAGTTACCTGGAAAAGAATCTGAATTGCTCCATTCATGATGCACATCCGCCTGCCCAGGAAAGTAAAGAACGGGACAATGAGCTCGATGAAGTGGTTGGACAAGGTCTCGAAGCGGTGGAACCACCACGGAGAGCGATGCATGTAGTACGACATGGGGTTGGGAACTGGCTGGGTCTGGAGAGATAAAAACGAAGGGGAGAGGATCTTTGATTTTTGCCATTTCCCTTGAATTTCTGCATTGAAAATTAACTCAGCAGCATCATCTTTATAAACACAGAGCACATCGATCGCTCAGGATGGAAGTTTTTCTGCTTTACTTTGGCACTAACTCTTGTCTCAGAGCGGGATGGGGAGTAATTTACGGTGCCGCACCTTGAGGAAAAATTTTCCAAGTCTAAATAAAGATGGAACTTTATTTAAATGAAGGCAATCCCACTTTCCCTGAAAAAACACCCAGAGGTTTCAGAGCGCAGCGCAGTGTTTGTTTATGTACAATTAAGCGTGTGTGCATGCAAACTGTGTAATAGCTGAACATTCAAACTTCTGCAGAGGTGGGGAAAAATAAATATAGCACAGAAATAGGTGGAGCGAGAAAGAAAAACAAGTCGGCTGGCATGCTAATAGATATGTTCATTATTTACGTGTAACAGAAGGAAAAATTGGATTATTTAACCTGCAGCTTACAAAAACACCCCATGAAATTCAAGGGCAAGGAGTCTGAAACCTCAGACAACCTAGCCACCCCACATGGCCTCCAAACAAGCTGCCTTACGACAAATCCAGGTAAACAGAGCTGGACAAACAAAGTGCCAACTGTCCTGCAGCACACCAACACACACCCTGAGAAGCCAGGCAGGAGATCTGCAGCTCCTCTGCAGTTCTGAAAGGAAGCAATGTGTCAGAGGGGTTAACAAGGCTTCATCTGGCGCCACTGGCTTCCGGTGTGTAAGTTGACGTTACTCTTTAGGCCACTGAAAGCTGGACCGGGTCAGTGAAAGTGACCGAGCAAAGAATAAGCTCTACATTGTAAGATGACCTGTCTACCTGCCGGTACGCTATCCTGAAACACCTGTCAATGTGCCATGAAGGATGTATTTTGTTTAATTCAAGACTCAGCAGCTTCTATCGGCCTCTTGAGACAAAAGTGACAGTTAAACAAAAACAACAACAGCTAAAAAAACAGGTCATAAAGGAGACTACTTTATCTTTAGAGCCCAGGAGAAATATCGCTTCATTCAAGGATGAGCCTGTAAGGCAATTCTAAGTAATAATTTTCTCTTTCTGAGGAATATTAACTGGTGTAAGATCCCAAAAGGAGAGGGTTCAGCTATGAGGAAGGTGAGTGTGGACTGACCAGGACAAAAAAAATCTCATCAATCCAAGTTTTAGATTTGTGAATAATTTGCTTTGAAGAAAGTTAGACCAAAACAAACACAGCAAATCAACTCTGCATCAATCTACAGATAAACAGTGTGACTAAAACTGGAGCCACAGAAAATACACTATACCAGGCACACACACACACTCAAGATTTCAATTAATCACAGTCCAGTGAACTAAAAGCCGCAGAGTACTGACTTATACACTTATATGTGGAAATATCCAGCGGTCAGTTCATAGGTCCATAAAACACATGCTGCCTCCACAATTTTGTCATTTTCTTTTCTTTTTAAAAAATAAAGAAATAGAATAAAGAAAATCATCTGCCCTGTTTTCTACACTGTGGTCTGCTGGGTATTCAAAGTGGGAGAGGTAAAGAAAAGCTGGTCAGGACAGCCAGTCTCCTGTTCCTGTGGTCTTCTGCTGCTGTAGACCATCTGCTTCACGGTTGGACGAGTTCAGCATCAGAGATGCTGTTCTTCATATCTTGGTTTGAACCAGTAGTTATTTGAGTTCCTGCTGGCTTTCTACCATCTCCAACCAGTCTGCCCATTCTCCTCTGACATCGACAAGACATTTTGGTCCAGACAATTGCTGCTCACTGGATATTTTTTCTTCTACAGACCATCCTCTGTAAACCCTAGAGATGGTTGTGTGTGAAAATCCGAGTAAATATTCAGACCAACAACCATGCCACATTCAAAGTCACTTAAATCCCCTTTCTTCCTTTTGATGCTCAGTTAGAAGTAATCTTGATCATGTCTACATGACTAAATATATTGAGTTGTTACCATGGTGACTGGCTGATTAGATATTTGTGTTAAATATGTCGCATCCAAACTGTCTTGGGGGTATTTGAAATCTTTCCTCTAATATTCGTTTTTTGTTCTGAGTGTTACGGTTTCTAAGTCCTTGTTTCGTTTTACTGATAATTTCTCCAACAGCTACTATAACACCGAAATATTCGCTCTGGGGATAAATAAAGTTGTATTTTTAAAAAACTGGTCCTGCTCCTGTACTTCATCTAAAAACAGAGTTCACTAAATTATTCAGTTAAATGATCTCTTTTGGTGGAAACTGGCACCGAAAGGCTCCGTATTTATTCAGATTCCTTCATGTAATTATAATTCCATCAGAATAAATCATTCCTGACTTTACCTGTCTGAATTCATGTGGGTTAAATACCCCTCATTATTCATACAAGAAAAGAATCCTATCTTCACTTCAACTAGCTGAATGCAACACCACACAGCACAAGTTCCCCTCATGATGTATTTCAGACAGGCTGAATATTTTTACAGTGTTTTTTATGTGTGTGTCATCTCCAGTCATCCAGTCCCACTGGAGCCTGTGTGTTCCTGTCTATGGTAATTAAAGAAGACAATTTCCTTCCCTCTGCAGCTCTGCAGCACACATCAGTGTGGCTCAGAGCAACTGAAGGTCCCACAAGTTATTACAAACACTGGATTTGCAAAACATTGCACTCCATGAGGCTGATGGACATAAATCCACAACGGTGGATCCAGAAAACATCCTGTCCTGTGGTAAGCCTGATGTGAGCTCCTGATATCTTCTCATCATTCAGGGAAAAAGCCACGGCCTGATGTTATCACACATCTGGATCAGTCGTTGGCCAATGGGAACTTTACAAACTACTCTGGTAATAATCTGTACATCCTGCGCATCATAAAGATGCTCTAATCAAAAGTTTCACATTAAGGATGAGTTAAATGAGTTAAATGATATAAATATCTGATGAGAAAGGAGTTGCACTTGTGACAAACCCACAAAAAAACTCCAACCCTCGGCTCATTGTTTTGGTTTAACTCCTCTCTGTTCCAGGAACCATTGCCTAAAATTCCCATTCATGACAGCTGTTGAAAAAAACACATGGAGTTCATGCTTGATGTTGATTTCTTTTGAAAGCAAACACATTTTTCTCCCCCTAAACATTGAAAATAACTTTAAATGTTACTGGAACCAAATCACAGATGTTTGAACAGTGAAAAAATAAATAAAAAAAATCTTATATTCATCCACTTTTTTTACTAAACAGATGGCTGTAGTTGTGACCAATTAATCCAAAAAGCTAAATTAATGCACAACCTTTTATATTACCCAGTTCTAGATCAGATTGCATAAGAATAGCACAAAAAAGAGAAATCTTTTATGCAGTTTGTTCTTAACCTTTTGAAAGCCTGAGGTTTTAACCTCTTAAAATCCTTCCATTTTTGCCTCAAACAGGTTTTAATGAATTAAAAGACTTGTTGTGGACCAACTATTTTACTGGACTACTTAACTCGACCCTTGCTGGTGTGACAGGACCGTTTTTGTTGCAGTATCATCTGTAAATATAAAATGCATTGGTGACTAGTCAGAAATAAGTGTTTACTGAATCTACAGTTATGATTGTTGTCTGGAATTGTATACAACAATCAAATTTCAAGAATCTTAGCTTTCCAATGGTGTAGAACGTGTGGAGGTACTTGGAAGGTAGACTGAGTAAATACATATTTATTTGTCACGTTCCATCCATGGGACATCTGGTACCAACAGGTTAAAACCCTCCAATTGGAGGACTTTGAGAACAGATGATGTTAAACTTTGGCAGAATGGACTAAACTGTCTGTACTAAAACTTTAACAGTAATTTATTTCTGCTTCACCTTATCAGAGATGATATTCCCATATTGTGCTGTGATTTGATAGAGGTTTAGAGCTACAGCTGCATCATTTCAAAGGGATATTTATCTTCATCCTGAAAGTGTTTTTTTTCTTTTTAAGCAAGCCTGAAACTTTTTTAATTTATGCTTTTGCCATATTCAATGATTCTTCAATGGTCACATATACACTGTACACACATATACTACATTTACACATCAATTTCACATGAGATACCTTTACTATGACTCCTAAGGTATTCAAATAGACCCAGAGGTTGCAGAGATATACTCATTTCATTATGCAATTTTCGAGCAGAAGCCTGTGATTGAATAGCAGCAATATTTAGCTGGAGGTCACAGTGGAGCATTTAAAGAGATCCAAGCAAAAAACAACTGCAAATTTTGTACTTCATAATGTTGTATGTTCTATGCTAACTGAAGGAGTTCGTTCTCTTCAGCTCTGCACTGTGAGGGAACATTTGCCACATAAACTGAATCTCCAACTGTCAGCAGCTGAGTTGCAATGTTGGAAATAGGTGGAAATAATTATTCTAAAACAATAACTCACAAAATCATTTAATTAACAAAAGGGAGATCAACATCAATCAGAATTTTATACTATAATAGACTAACTTCACAATATGAGACAACATGAACAAATTCAACAGACAAGACCCACCTCGTAGTGGTAGTCCATGCATGTGAGGTCTCTCCAGCATTTGTCACCTCTGATTTTAATAAGACCCTGAAAAAGACAGAAAACACAAGCATCTGTTGCACTGAATAATTACACTTGTTTTGTGTAATGATATAAAATAAGTAACAAGCAGCAGAGCTGCTTTGAAAAGTCGTGCATGCATTAAAATTGCAGTTACTTTCAATTGAGAAGTTGGATCAAAAGCATTTGAAAAACAAAATTTTGATTATTTGTAGAGAAAATATTTTAATCTGTGATGCTCACAGGATGAAATCAATTTAAACATGCAGTGATTGAGGAGAGCTATAATGTGGTGTTAAATCTGGACTAAATTACGCAGCACACCTTAACTTTTTTCAGTTTATCGTGAAATGATATAAAAGGGCATGCTTCTCATCTTTCTTTCATGTGTTTATTTCTTTTTAATCTATTTCTGTATTAAGCCTAATGTGGAGGCTAAATTTGGCTGTAAGAAAATAGTCTCTTTCTCTATTCATGCTAACTGTGGCAAATCACTGGTGGTAAATTAGATTTTTCTGCAACACTCAGCACTACTGCTGCAACATATAAAGAAAAGAGAAAAGATGAAAGCAAAGAAATCATTGAAGGAAACTGAAAGGGAAAATGAAGATCATGACTGGAACCAGAGAAGCTATATGTTGATGAAGATTAGACCCTTGTGTGCAAATTCATTTGGATTTGTAATAAAAACTTTATGTGCTTCTGTAAAAATGTCTGCTTTTATTTTCCTTCCTTCTCGTCTGTCACCTTAATTATCCTGTTTAATTCTTGCTCTGCAAGTACAAAAAAAGCTGTTTTTTAGTTTTATACCCATGAAATTATAATTGAACATAGAGAATTTTTTAACTAGTCATATATTTGGTTTGGTTAATAAGTGTTACAGAAAAGTTCAGTGAGACTAATGAAGTTAAATGGATGGGAAGAGTTGGTTTCAATTTGTTAGAATGATTTGTCAGTGGAAGAAAACGTTATTCAGAGGATAGAGAATAGAATGACAAAATGAAAAATGACAAAGATGAAGAAACAAATGAAAATGCAGACAACAGATGACAGAGAAAAAAAGACAATACGACAAGAAAATGAAGAAGGCAGAAAAGATGACGGAGTAAAAGGACAATAACTAAATATAGAAGAAGACAAAAAAAGACGGATAAGAGAGAAGAAGACAAATTCCAACTCTAGAGGCTGGATGAAGAAGACTAAAGGGGCATTCACACCAGGATAGTCTGGGGTTACTTGGTTCGATTGAGCAGGGAATCCCAAGAAATGTCTGACCTTCATTTGGTTTGGTTTGATTTGCCACTGTACTTTACTCAAGCAGACCAAACCACCTGGACAACGTAACACAGTTACAACAATGACTTGTTTTGGGGCAGTGCTGCCTGAAATTATCACTGACCAAGAAAAAAAAAAAGAAAACCTTGCTTGTCCATTGACCAGGACAGAAAATGCTAATCCTTCCCGTTCAGCTTGCTCGTTCACTAGTAAAGAACACAGCAAAAATACATTTAGAAATAATCCGTTTTCACCTTGGTGTTCAAATCGAATGCAGTTTTCACAAGAAGCTGTCCAGTATGAGCATTAGGAGAGGCAGCGAGTCATCCAGCATGTTGCTATACGATGCGCTCAACGTCACTTCCTCTCTTTGGTTCACTGGATGGTCTGTTTGATTTCACACTGCAAGTGAACCAAGACCCCCGGTTTTTAAACAGACCAGAGTTCACTTATTCGGTTCACAACAGAGTGCGAAAGAGTGCTTATATTATTCCAAACAAATCATACTATCTGTAGAAGTGGACCTGGGTGTGTTTAAAGCGGATCAAATAGCACTAGTGTAAATGTACCCTAACAATATGAAGAAAGAGAAGATGACTCTGACGAAAGGGGTCTAGAAAAGATGGTTGAAGAAGACGAGCGAGATTGAAGCAAGACAAAACAGAAACAAGACAATGGACAACAAAAAGGACTAAAAAGGAAGATATTTTTAAAAAGAAGGCTCTGAACTAGCAGTAATAAATCACGGGTGTCCAAAGTCGGTCCTCAAGGGGCGCTGTCCTGCAGGTTTTCACTGTTTACCTGCTCCAACACTCCTGAATCAAATTAAATGGAACAGCTTAAGAAGTTCTGGACAATGACTCATTAGTTTGCGTCTGGTGTGTTGGAGCAGGGAAACATTGAAAACCTGCAGGATTGTGGCTATCAAGGACCGGAGCCGGACATCCCTGTAGTAAATGGTCTTTTTTAACACCATCTCCGATGCATATTCAACAAAAATGTGTAATTCTATGTCTTCCGTATTTCTGTCAGTAGAAGTCTCCTAACTGCACAAAGCCAATGCTAAACCATCTATAATAGTCATCTCACTAAAATCCACATGGGTCTCATTGCAGTGTTACAAGAAAAGTCAGGCAATCAGATTTAACCTCGCAACCAGTGTCTGCACAAAATAACATAAACGTGTCTTCACCATAGTCCTTTGAGAAATGCTACCCACAAGATTTATGCAGAACTTCACCAACGTCAATCCCAGACTCCTCGCAAGCTTTAGCAAGCTTCCACCAATATGAAATGATGCAGTCATCATAGAAATGTGGTTGGTGGCCACATCAGAGAGAAGTGAAATGAATTACACTGAATGGTAAAGGCATGTTTGAAGTGTCACTGACAATAAAGACTCAAATCTGTTAGGCAGACAGAAAGCAGCCTTTAGGATTAAATCTGAGAACAAATTTGATTTGTTTGCTGTCTGTAGACATCATTAACTGATCTGCCCTCATATCCTTGAAATAGTAGCTCAAAACAGTAGATGTGTAGATCTCTGAAGGAAAGAAGGCTGATACAGAATATACAATTCAGCTCATAGTCATACTGTAAATTAAGAACATTATCCAATCTATTTGTTATTATTAGTAAGAGTTATTCCACTGAACATGCAGAGAAATGCATACTCAGTTCTGTGTCTGTTTTCCACCAACACAACTTAGTAAATAATTTCCCTTCCAGAACACGAGACTGTCAATATTGACACATCAGACCATCATGTGGCTGGCATGGAATGTGGAGTAAATCGCCCACTAACCCCTCTAACTAGATTTAGAAACAGCACATCATTTCACTCTGATTAGGAGCTGGACTGCTGGCTGCAGCTGCCCGCCGCCGAGGTGGTGCAGACGAAAACCCTCCTGATAATCTAATTCAGTCATGAGATCCTGAAATGTCATCAATTAGAACCAGACATACAAAACACAGAGCAGTGTGTCCATAGTGTGAAGAAAGAGAGCAAGGACACCTGTAAACTTGACAGGTATTAAAGAGGAATGTCTATTAAGTTTAAAGTAGCACTGCATAACTGTCCGACTTTAAAACTCAGTGCTTCTGACTTGTTTTGATGGCACAGTGACGTTTTTTATTGTACATTCTTTGAGGCTTTGTTGCTCTGCAGCATCCCGAGGCAGACTCATTTCACAACTTTTTTTTCCTTCCCAGTGCATCATTCCATCAGCATTTTGCTTTATGGCACCGCGTCACGCACTAGTAACTGGACATCAACACAGTGGCCACTTTAAACGGAGAAGGTGGCTGATTTATCAAAGAAAACTCAGTCATCCTGTCTCTTCTCTGAGCTCCCTCCAGCCACTACATGTCAGTCTGATGTTGACTCTCGTCTCATCTCTCGCTCTGTCCCTTTCTCTTTCTTTTCCTCTATCTCTCTCCCCAATAATGTCCTCTTGCATTTATTTCATGAATCGGCCTTGGTGCGTGTTCAAAATTACTGGTATGTTGCAATTTTTATTTTCATTGAGTCCTTCACTGACAAAAGCATTAACACTGTACTATGGCAAGGTCAGTTTTGTCTTATAGTCAAAGATTGAACAAATGTATAGTCCAAGACAGGGACTCAAAAAGGCAGATCAGGGACTCATATTACATGAGTAATACAAGTTACAGATTGGTTACATCTTTACATCTCTTGTAAAAAAGTGAACTGGTAAAAAATTACTGGTATGTTGAAATCCAGTAACTAGCGTGTGACAGTGCGTTTAGCGAAACTCAGCTGCAACGCAATGCTCCAGGCTGGAACACAAAGTTGTGGAGGGCAGTTTCTCAGCCTTGAGATGCTGCCGCGGGCAACGACAGCTCCAGGAATGAACATAATAAATGTCTGCATGTCGTCCAAACTAATCAGAAACACATATCTTTAAGGTCAAAGTGCTACTTTAACAGGTAATTTCCCCTCCATTAAAAAAGAAGATCTACATTCATTTGTTCTTTTTTCTCTGAAATTTCTCAGTCCATACCAGAACTTTAACAAAATCATAACCATGTGACTTTGAAATTAAATTCAGTTGTAGCTTTATGTTTAGAAATGATCATTTTCACCACAATAACTGGTCTGAGTGCAATGGCAAAACCAAACGACAAATCAAAGCAAAAACAGCCAGATACACAGAAACCAATAGAAAGGCATCACTGTTTTGGTTTATAGCAAATCTGCATTACATAAGACAACTATTGACATGCGAGATGGAGGATGAACCTCTGCTTGCTATGAACTCACATATATCAAAACTTCTTGAAAGTGTTTCTAAAATCTTAGTCTAACTTAAAACTTCAAGTGGAAACAAAGGTTTACACTGGGCCCCTGCAGTGCAAACAGGACAGGGACAGGTGACAGCACCACAGCTACTGTTATTTTTGTTAGACTTTACTGGCATATCACTTAATCAAAACCAACTATGACATCTTATGTAGTTCTGTTTTTTTTTTTAAGACAAGCAAGTCACAATTAAAGTAAATACGATGTCAACATTATTTTCCGATGTACTATCATTTATCAAAAAACACAAAGTAAGCACTTTCTAAGTAATTTATTCTATGATTGAAATGATTCATTGTGTAACTTGAATAACTCAAAAGCCTTTTTTGACCAAATCAGTTCTGATGCTAGTTCAGGGCTTGTGACACAGTCAGGGAGCCCCTCCAGAGCTATGTCATCATATTACTTAAAATATGTCTTCCGACAAACATTTGACCTTCTTTTCAGTGTTATCTTCATTTCTATAAAAGGACTACAGTGCAGGGATTTGTCATCCATTTTTTTCCTAAACTGCTTATTCCAATTCAGGTTTATAGGGAAGCTGGAGCCTATCCCAGCAAATACCCGGCAAGAGGCAGGGTATACCCTGGACTAATTCTTCTTCCAAATTTGTACGCATTGAGCATGTCAAAGGCGTTAAAATCGTCTCAAATATGTCCGTCATGTAAACTCACAACTGATCGGCTCACTTTATCTAGCATCCACATAAACATGACAGCTGGAATGTCTGATCTGACTGTTTTCAATCGGATAGATTAAATATTTGTCCATGTAAACGTTGGTAGTGTTAATAGATTTAGCAGCAAATGGTGAATGTGAATGCAGTTTTGTATGGGTTAATGAGCAGCGTTCACAAATGTGATGTGTTTAGAAAATAACTCTCTCACCGCCATTAACGATGGGTCCATTGCACAAGTGGATGGGCCCAGGCCTGTTAGATCACTCACAATGCCACACCTGCTATGAGTTAAGGTATGATAATGCTAAGCACATCCTGGACTTATCTTTGGGTGTACTTAAAAATCAGAGACCAACTGCATTTACAGTCTTTACCGTTCATTCAGTCTGTTGTAAGAAGTTCAGTTACATTAAGAAAGTACTTCCATATCTCATATGGTACTTTGACCATGCTGAAAGTAATCTTTTGTTAGCTGTAGCTCTGAGCATAAAGAAATAACAGCATCATAAAAGCCTGCAGGGTCAACCGTTATCAAAAAAGATGCAGTAGCATGAACATATACATGATGCCCCAAAGAACAAGCACTCTCTAAAAGATACTTGCTAGGGATGCACCAAATATTCGGCCACCGAAAGACTTGCCCACGAAACAGCACGGCCGAAAGATGTGTTGTGATGAAGCGAGCATAAGAGGTGGCCAACGTGTGGATGTATTTCAGTATATCTGAGAAAGACCCTCGGATATTAATAAGTGAAAAAAACCTCTGATTATCGGCTGATACAGCCCTACTGCTACCGGCAGATCCGGAACAGAGAAGGCAATACAGCGCTTTTTAGGCTGGAGTAAAAACACACACCGTCTCTGTACCAGCTCCGCAGGGCCGACCTGACGCAGACGCCACGCGAGTATAAACTTCTACAGTCAGTCAACACACATTTCACTGAGATCTTTTCAGATCCTCTTCAGTTCATTGCGACTGTACTCAATCCGCGTTATACAGATAATTACTTGGATATGGGAATAAAGCAGCGCGTACGAGAAATGGCTGTGATGGATGTGGAGGACCAACATCGTTGTCAATGTTAAGTAAGATCCTGCAAGCAAGTGCCTCAAATCATGATAGGAAGGCTATTCTGTTCTGATTTATTGTATGTGAATAACAGATGATTTTATTTTTCTAATAGATTTTTTTTCAAATTTGACCAAAAATGTATTATTTTGGTTTTTCGGTTTTGGCCAAGAATTTTCATTTTGGTGTATCCCTAATATTTGCTTACCATGTTATTCATACAGTTTAACCAGATCACATAGTGATATGACTATGAGATCCACTAACAAGAGGTTGATATTTTTGGAATGAAAATGAGAACGTAGCATGTTTAATGATTTTCACAGTGGGCCAATCTATGCTGTTAAACTCTAATTAGATACACTTATGCATTTTACCACCTCATTACCCTTACAGTTCACTGCTGGTGGCAATAAAATTCTTCACAGTGTGGGGAGTGCATGAAAGACATAACCAGCTTTGCTAATGATGATATGAATAAAGGCAATTAATGTTTTAATGACCAAATGCTGCAATGTTGACAGGTCTTTTTTTTGTGTAACATCACAATCATGTGTTTAAAATTATTTTGGTTGCATATGCAGCTGTCTCATTTCTGGGATTGTTTTTTATTTTTTGTTGGAGGGCCACCTGACCCACTCAGTGAGCCAGTTACCATTGAGATAGGGGGTTCTTTGGTTTCGAGGTATCAAAGAGATGGATTTTATGAAGGGAAAAAAATGGACTCACTTTAACCTTCTTAACAGACTCATAACTAAGAGCAGGTTGAAAATGATTTCAACTACCAAAGCGAATCTTTAATTTTTATTTCTTTTACAGCAGAAGTGAGGTATCTTAAAAGACAGTAATCACTTTCAAATGAAATTATCAACCTGTTAAGCCCTGACCATAATGCTTAAAAAGTAAATGAAGAATTGTTCCACAATACCGAGGTTCATATGTATGTTTGTGATCTCTAGGGACATCTGAGGACTTCAGAGAATATATTTCCAGCGTTAGAAATTGTTTTTCTGTTACTATGCCTGAATAAATTGCAATAAAACAAAGGAGAAATACAAGATTTCTATCTTCACCTGCTTTTTTCCCTTGTTTGACAGAGGATAACACCATGGAAACAGTGATTCCATGATGCCAATGATCATTTTCAGCAACAAAATCATTTCAAAACATTGTTTGCACAAAAATACACTTTCAGTCTTGCGTTATTAACATTAGGGTATAAACTTTGAGCAACAGTTGAAAATAAACATCACTGTCCTGTTTTTTTTGGTAAATGATTACTATTTTCAGCCCTTATCAGGGCCAATTGAGTTTTAAGGGTTAACATTATAATAACTCTCTGTGTCAGCAAATGCTTTAAGTTACTGTGAACAGAAGCTGAGTTGGCTCCCCCCAAGTTTCAGATTTCTTCATGGTCTTAGTGGGAAAAATCCCACAAAACTTGTGGTAACTGCACAACACAGCCGGTGGTCTATAATTCACCATGGAGTCTGTCAAACATTGAGACGTGTTGTTTAGTCGACCATACATTTGGTTTGGCATAACCAAATACTGGCAGAGTTTTATAGCAGAAGTGGGTTCCCAGAGCATCAGACTGAAATCATGTGGACAAACAAAATATTTGGGGATATGAGACTTTCAATGGGTTTCATGCCTTTAACTCGGCTTGATGTATTTATTCTTTGAGTCTGACAACTTAAATAACTCCATCAAGAAGTTATACACACACAGAACAGATATTATTACAGTTCTTATCTTATTCTAGCAGAGTAAAGGTATTTTTTTGTTCCCCTATTATCTCATTTAATCATTGTGTTTACTCACAGCGCCCAGCATGATGCGAACGATGAGCCATCTGAAGGTCCAAATGATAATGAGGGAGGGGGGACAGCAGCGAGGGACCTTGGAAAGAGTCCACAATGGACATAAGAAAATAGCCAGAAAGCCTGTCTCCAACAGTTGACTCTCCCAACCTGCACAAATAATCACAAGATAATTTATCAAATTGTGTTTTATAATTAGGTTGAGTGGCACAAAAATGCAGGCACATTATATTTCAGGTCAACTAAATGTAGCATCACAGAACCCTGGTTACGATGTGATGTCTAATCCAGAGGTAAAGTAGATGATTGCCAGAGTTCACAGAGCATTAAACAGATGTTAAACTTTCAAATAGTACTGGATGTGCATGCATCTAGAGGGAAAAACTAGCTGGCAGGCATAATATTATAAGACTGTGTTCACACTGCAAGTCTTAATCCTCAAATTACATTTTTTTCCACAGGAATCTAATGTGAATGGTTGTTAATATTATCATTAAAATGCGACCTCCATCACACTTCAGTGTGAATTGTTCATGGTTTCTGAATGACCTGCATACGCAAAAGACGACATGGTGTCAAATGCAGCACGCTGTGTTTACATCAGTCAATATGGATGCCACATGTGTTTGTATTAATATGGAAGTTCTTGCATAGCCGGAACAAAAGAAAAAACTTATGACCAAGTGATAAGAGAAAGAAGGAGACTGAGAAAAAAAGAGACCATAAATCTTAAAAAATGGCCTTTTGTGCAGCAGTGGCTGCCACCTTTGTACAGGCATATGTGTGAATGTGGAGTTGGAACCTGGGGCCTGTTTCAAAAAAGCGGGTTTAGTCTAAACTCAGAGTAAGTTCACGCAGACTTAGAGGAAACTCTGTTTCACAGAATGATTTCAACTGAAATCTGAGTCAGTTACAGTCAGATGCAATTTCCCCTCGGGGATCAATAAAGTATAATTCATTCATTCATTACCACGGTAACATATTCTGTGAGACAAACCTGCTCGCTGGCAGGTTTAGATGCAGTAACTCTGAGTTTATTCTCTTCAGTTGAACAGTCAGATTGAAATAAATCGTGGATCAGACATGGCGCGTCCTTTTCTTGAAAGAACGCTCTGCATTAAAGCGCAAATCATTCAAAGGATTCTCCACCCGAAGTGTGATCAGACCCCATTTGGATATATAATTCCCTGATGATTTTCAGTTTGATGGCTTTTTTTTTTGGAGTCGTATTTATCTGAATAATATTCTCATCCCTCATTAATCCTCTCATGTCGGAACAAATTATTTTTTTAATCACACTTTTTTTTCTGGCAGTTTTCTGTACAATATTGATGTGCAGAACACTGACAACCGAAACGTTTGTCTAGTCCGGACGCAGCGGATGGAAGAACTATCTGGAATCCCATATGCAATAATCCCTTCTTTTTTTTTTTTTTTTTTTTTTTTTTTTTTTTGAAAAAGAAAGGGAGGGGGGGGGGGGGGGGGGGGGGGGAGGGGGGTGGGGTTC
>JBBBVU010000023.1:19273850-19292502 GCA_037177055.1 Atherinosoma microstoma | reverse complement strand
ATCTCCGGACCTAGCCCTGTCTCCTTCTCCTGCAACCGAGGGAGAGCGAGGAGGGATGGGTCGGAGGAGCACCGGGCCCACTCCAGCTGAACCATTAGTCAACAGTGTTGCGATAAGATCAGCTGTAAATTTGAAAAAGTATGGTTTAATTTCATTAATTTCAGCTTTATACTTTGTTTTGTACAACATTATTTGATTATAATTAGGCTAATATTGTATTATTTTAGCCATATATTTATTGAGGAATTTAATAGAACACTTAATGCAGTGGTCAAAATACTGCTGGTGCCCGTTTTATTTTTTAAGAAGAGCTTTCCCAGTTCACCTGTCAGATCTGGACAATGGCAGATTTACTACTAGGAACAGTAGGGGACGCGAGCACATCTTTAGTGACGGCAGGGATCTCCTCATGGAGACTATTGATTGCTTTCGGCTACCGTTTCCCTGGGCGAGGCCTCTGAAACATGAATAACGTTGCATTTGTCAAGGTCCGATCATTCGTATGCTGTAATTGGCCATAAATAAACATTTAATAAGTCCCAAGTGGCTCCCATCGTAAGATCATTCCTGCTATCAGATGTGTGCTCATTTCCACATTCATTTGATAAATGAGGGCCCTTGTCCTTAACGATGCAGGATGTGTTGAGTAACAGGTAAGAAAATAGACTTGATAACTTTCCAGAATTTTCTTGGGTTATTTAAATGTTCAGTTGTAGAAGACCCAGATTTGGCTATTTAATAAGAAAAGTCAAACAGTTGCGTAGTTGCCCAAATTGAAGCCAGTCAGCATCTGTCCCTATTTTTCTAGCCTTTGCACAAGCCTTGTTTCTGTCAGACAGTAATGTAGCAAGGTCAGGAGAACCAAGCATTCTCAACCCTTAACTCTGAACCTTTGAACAGGGGCATATTGTCTACAATATGTGAAAACCAGTCATCAAAAAATTCTCACTCTCTTTCAACATCATCAGTGACCATTTTTTTCACCAGTCCCAATAAAATAAACCATGTTGATGTCGATGGAATGTAATTTTTTATCTTTAAACTTCTTAATAAAAGTAGCTAAAACAGGAGAGTGACGTCTGCCACTAATGTCCAAAACAGCAAAAAGCTATGGCCATTGGTTTCCAGTTTAGATGTGGAAACAATCAAAAGAGCTTCGTCTGCAGGCTTCAAGCTGCACGGTCAGCCCGGGTGTGACAGAAGGCCCAGAACAAATTAACAAAAGAGACTCAAAGGGGAAAGAACTTTTTTTTTTTTTTTTTTTGAAGGAACATGGGAGCCACATCTCTAAACCACAGACATTGAGCCTGGCGTCTCAAGACTACAAAGCATTGTTAACCAATAACAGAGCTACCACTGACCAGCTTTGTCTAGGCTGAAGCCCAACATGGAAGCTCCTGTTTATACTGTATATTCTTCTCTGTCTTTACTATTACAACCATTACATTCATGACATGTTTATTGGGTTTACCAGACTGGAGAGCAAAATCCATCAATCTTTCCATCATATACTCAATTAATACCAATGCTGATGCTCTTTTGCTGTAAAACAAAATGGAATGGCTCAACAAAGGCCAGTTGGAGCACTTTTGATCCATTAGGAGGTTAAGGAGCATCTTTTTGGCAGAACTAATAAGAACTAAGAAGTCAGGAGGCAACAGAGTTTTCTCTCTTTTTAGAAAATAAGAAGCAGATAGACAATGTGGCCTTTTTGGCTGACATAAATTCACATCTTATTTAATTGAATTTGAGGCTACAGGGAAAGGACATTTCAACTGATGACAGCTCCTTTTAGAGGAAACTTCAGGTACACAGGAAGACCTGCTGAGAGGTTGTGCACATTTCCCAGCAGTGCAAGGACAGCAAGATGTGTCTTCTTTTGATTACTTTACTGCTGGGGCCTGTTTCACAAAATTAGAATTTAAGATAGTGGGGTTTAACCAAGCTTTGTCAAAGCATCCTGGCTTAATTGGTTTCACAAACACCAAATAAGGCTGATAAATGGACTGTATTTGTATCGTGCTTTTCTAGTCAGGTGACCACTCAAAGTGCTTTAACACTACATATCTCATTCACACAGCACTTACATTGTAACATACCTACTGCTTCTATACATTCATACTCCTGATAGGCATGTCAGGAGGCAAGGTAGGATTCAGTGTCTTGCCAAAGGATACTTTGACATGTAGTCAGGGGAATTGAACTGCTGATCTCCTGTTTATCCTACTGTATCCTACCTATCCACCACTCTATCCACTATGCCGACCATAAAGACTGACGTAGTCAAGCCAGGTATAAGTGAAACACCACAAGGTTGATCACAGATGAACTGATACTGACATGGAAAAGTTGTTGCCCCTTACTTTAAAAAAACTGAATACTACTACAACCTTATAATTTCCCTAAGTGGGTTAATAAAGTATCATTTTATTTAATTTTACTTCACCCCAAGTGAGCAACCACTAGTAATGGAGACTTATGCAGAATCAAATTCTATATGATCATAGAAGTGTGAGTGGATGCAACTGCAAAGACTCATGAGAGTGTATGTTGTTGGTAAAAACAGACCTTGTAGCGTTGTGATAATTATAAATCCAAAAGGTGTTAACTAAATGACAGTACTACCTGTTATGTTAAGTTGTGCTTCTAAGTTTTGGTTTATGTTAGCACCATGACGTTAAGGGGTTTTGGGGAGAAGGACATTTCCTCCCTCTAATTTAGTCATTGTAAATTATACACAGGTGCACCAGTGGAGCTAATTGGTGAGTCACTGTGTCACTCAGTACTATATGTGTAAAGGGATTAATGTTTGCAATTTCAAAAGTAACAGTAAAAACTTTGCAAATAACAGTTGACCAATAAATTGTGGAAGTACATCTATAATAAATTATAAACTGAATTATGCTTATCAGTAGATTTAGTTAAAGTGAAAAGAAATCTAGCTGATCTATGAGCTGCACAGAGTTCACAGTCAGATGTCTGTCACCACACATCTGTAAGAACTAGTTCAGCTGCAGGATGTCAATATTAATATTGCAATAAAAGACAGAAACTTGAATATATTGGACCAGAAAATCTAGATTCTTCCTCTGTGGAGAAGGTGAGTGTTGCTCCACGCTTAAATTGAGACTGCTTCGGGCAGAGAATAGAAACTGGGGAAGATTGAATGTCTAGAAATGGCTGTGCTGTAAGACCTTGATTTTAGACTTCCTGTACTTAGTAATGGTCTTACTAAGGCGCTGCTGTTTAAGGAAAGTAGGGACTCCCTTGGATGAATGGGGGTTAGAGTCTAGATCCTGAAAGTATCTGATAGCACAGCACCAGAGAAGCTTGAACTAGGAACCTTTTTCCTGTGAGGTGGTGGTGCTAACCACCACACTACTAAGCAGCCCTAACTACTTTTCATTCATCCATTAATTTAATAATTTAATGAGAACACAAATGTCTGTATCTGACGTGGTTTAGTGGTTTTTGGTTTAGTTCTTGATTGTTTCTGATGAAGCCTGTTCTATTGTTTCTTGCTACGTCTATTAATCCTGTGTTTTGGTTTCCTGTTTATTTTGTTGAGTTCAACCCTTGTGCATGTTCTCTTCACTGCCTGCTAATTACACACCTGGTCTTAATTTCCTGATTGCTCCACCTGCTCCTGATTTGGTTAGTCATATATATATATATAGCTCTTGGTTTCAATGTCAGATCCTCCTCAGCTGTCCTTTGATCCTTATCGGCAGTAGCTGCTTAGGAGTTCTTGTTCTCTTGTTTTTTTTAGTTCTTGTTGTCCCTTTCTGCCAGTGCAGTGCTTTGTTTTATTAGAGAACATTTCTTCTGAAGTCCACCTGCCTCCTGTATCTTTTTCCCCTGCATTTGGGTTCTCATCCCCCTCACACCTGTCAATATCCTTTGCTATGGATTTCTTGCTGAGAGTTAACATCTACCCCTCTTGTAAAATCTCCAGAACAACACCAATGTGAAAAACTAAAATGTAGCAACAAACCATGCGTATCATTTACTGCCAGAGCATAAGACAGCAAGTATTCATTCTGGGAAGAGTCACTGCTTCATTCTTTTAACTGCTGACCTATATGCTACTTTCCACCCACTCCTCGCTTTTAAGAACACATTCAGGAACATTCAGCACTGATATCAACACAAGTGGCTCGCTATTCTCAATGTATTGGAAAGAAAATTGAATTGAAAACAAGTTCCACAGCCTAATGTCTATATCACGTCCTGGCTCCTACATGCTCAAGAAAGGCGCTCCCTGCACCTCCTCACATTTCCAGCCATGGAAGCACTTCTCGTGTAAAAGTCTCCCACTTTAAAGCACATATGTGAACAGCAACTGCTGAAAGTCTAGAGTCTAAACCAAGCTGTCTGGTGTTCATGTATGAAAACAGCTAGTTTGGTTTGAAGGATATCATCAAATACATTTCTTTCTTTAAATAAGTACCAATGGCATCAAGAGCAGTCCACATGACTTTTATTCACATCTTTTGGTAAGGCGAAAAAAGAAGTTAGATTTTTAAGTTTACTTACCAAAGGAGTACCTGGGAAGAGAAAAAGAAACAATTAGGCCACCAAAGTCAAAGAACATTTATACATTCCTTTATGATTATTAGCCTGAATGAAATAAATCTGCTTTTTTGTAAGAAGTTAGAAAATTATTGGATGACAATTCATTTATTCATTCATTTATTTTGGTCACTTGGCAAAAAAGCTGTCTCTAAATGATTTAGTTATCTTTTGATGTTCTACATGTGTGATATTGTGGAGCATCAAGTGGCCAAAATACAATATTATTATCATTATGTTCACATAATGTACAACTGTGAGATAACAAGAACTGCTACCTTTCCATTACCTAAGAATGAGACATTTTTTATATCAACAAATAAGTTTACTTCATCACAGTCCACCATGTTGCTCAGACAACTCCTTACAACAACCCAGATAGGGCAACACTTGATGGCATTTTAAAGGCCGTTGTAGTTTCTTTCAAGTCATTAAAGGGAAGAGGGAGGCTGCAATCTACAGTTTGGCCACTAGATATCATAACAACCCACACATGTTCTGCTTTGCCAATCATGTTACACAATCATATAATAAGCTTCTAAAAAGGTAAAGAAAACTTTTAGAGCAAAAACTCTTAAAACAAAATAATAACCAAATGCAAAGTTGTTCAGCATTCAGTGGCATGATGAGGAGCAAATCCTCCCATTTGAGAAAGTTAGAAAAAGGAATGTTTAGCCTTTTTCTTAAACACTGTTTTAAGAATGTCATAGTTTCATAATACTGACAAAAGTTTAGTTTTCTTTTAATCAATTTCTCATTTCAGCTCCAAACACAACACTAATGTTTCATAAGCAGAAAAAGTTGAGCTGCAGTTGTTACAATGAGACCGTTTCCATTTAGATATGCCAATTAAAATAAACACTTTTGATTCTTAAAGCTGCAATAATTCATATCTGGGCAAAGCTTGAAATGCATTTCAGACATCGAGCAGACACAGAGACAAAATTATCCTTCATTTGGCGTCAAATTCATGTTTAGCTGAGAAATTCCAAGGCAATATATTTACTTTCATTGTTTGAGTTTTGGTCTCTGCAAAGTCCCAAGAAAATGATCTGCTGATAGCATCCACTGTGATCACCAGCTCACTAAAAGTGTCTGATTATTGTTTAGCGTTGGCCAAGTATTGCACAGTGGGTGCCTGCTGTATGTCAAATACTGTAATGTTTGGAAACCAGAACAACGATTCAATGTATGGTAAAAGTAGATATGGTAGACTACCAGCTGAAGGACACCGAAGAGTCTGGTGACAATTCCTTTGGGTTTATTATAAAAAGCAAGATTAAGCTTATGTATAAAGTACTAATCAAGATATCATTAAAAAGTAGCCTTAACTTTAAAACATTGTTTTACAACACAACAATTTAAAGCCAGAATCTATTAAAAACTTTCCATCTCAGTAGTGTCTCAGTTACACATTGTGTGAGAAAATCCTGAACTTACCAGAGCTGCCCAACGTTGACCAGGGAGTGGTAAAGCACCCACAGTGTGACCATGATCACCATATTGGCCATTCCTGTCACCAGGACAAACCCAGACAACGCCAACCCCACCAAGGCGATGCCATCCAGGTTGGCGTCCATGTGGCTCCAGTCCATGAACCAGAGGATGGAGGGGGTGTATGCCAATGCTGCCACGCCGATCTTCCCTCCCACATAACGTTTCACACTGTTCAAGTAGGTTTTACAGGGCATTAGGCCGTTCTCTCCTATCAGCTCTTTGTTCTGGTTGTAAGCAACACTGAAGGCCACGACTAGAGGGGGGAAAAAAAGAAAAAGAGAAGGATGAGGGAGAAAATACAATCATGATTTCCAGCTCAAAACTTCACACTTCAGGTGCTTTTACATGCGGATTCTCCTTTTTGTTTGGGTTAGGGTGTTCCATACACAACTTTGCATTTATTTGCAAATTTTCACACCGACATGAGAATGTGCACACCACCAACAATGCCAAACTACTGCTGGCAGTGTTGCTTGCTGGGAATTACCCCAGGTCTGATGCAGTTACTTTCCTGAGTAACTAGTTACATCTATAATGCTGTAACTCTATTACTAATTCAGTTACTTTTTGGAAGAAGTGTCATGTAACTGTAACTAATTACTTTCTAATGTGCCCAACACTGCTAAAGAATAGAGAAAACAAAACTATGTCAAATATCTGACAAAATAGAAAACTATTCACAAATTTTTAACAACTTATCATAACCAGATGCGTTCTATGTTCAAGTGTGGATTGTCAGCTATTAAAAGCAGTTTCCGAAAGATGAAGCATAGTTTACACTAATACAGATCAAATTATATGAATGAATGAATGAATGAATGAATGAATGAACGAAACTTTAATAATCCCAGAGGGAAAGTACAAATCCTTAATTAGATGCTAAACTAATATGAAAAACATGGGAATCTTCTCTGACAGTCTCTATCAAGGGAGATGAGCAAAGATATTCTAATTTATCAACTCTTTCTAGATCAGCACGCCTGGAAAGATCAGTCTCATTAACCACAGTCCCATTCTCACTCACGGTACCAAATCACTTCACAAAAAAAGCAGTAACGTAAGTAAACAAGCATTAAAACGTGACAATACAGATTAGTACTACGTCTACACATAATATGGTGGAAGCTACTTATCCTCAACACACAATATAATCCGTGCATACGTTTGTTCCCACACATCTTTACTTGATACATCCCAACTGACTTGGAATTGACAAAATTCTTTGTAAAAGGTTAAAAACTATGATGATATAGAATATGGTTGTCTGACAGGGAATTATACAACAAGCATTTATTGTTGGTCAACAGAAAAAATAAAAGGTCTTGGGTTAAGAAATATAGCATTCCTGAAAGACTGGTCAAAAGTGTTGTAAGTATGGTTAGAGAATACGGTGAGAGATAACACTTGCAAAGATGGAAAGGATATGATAGCAAAGGGAAGGATACTAAACATGTTTGGAAATACATGTGAATAGTACAGCTGTGCTTCCTTTGTTATATGTTGTTATATAAGAAGATTATGAATGAAGGTTTCTTTGAAAAAGTAACTACAAAGTATGTCTTTAAAAATAATTGTTATGTGAATCCTGTAATTTAAAACTTATGACTTGTGAACATGGTTGAAACTTGTTGTAATATGCATTATAAACATAAAAACTAAATAAAGCTTATATTAAACCCCAACTTGAGAGTAGAACATGGCATATGCAACATGTTTGTGCATTCATACATGAGGCCCCAGACCTGAGAAGAGATGTTGCTGCACCTTAAACTTGGCCCTCCATACCACATTAGTGATAGAGAGTTGAAACTGCTGAAAGTCACCATCATTGACAGTGATCAATGGAGAGAAAAAAAGGAAAAACAGTCAGCTTAAATAGGTCAAATGGCAGAGGAGCTACAGCAAGTCTCAGGAAGTTTAAGCCAAAGAGCCCAATCTCTCCTCTTTCATCCCAGCTAAGAGGAAGAGGAAGTCTCCAGTGGATTTACTAATAACTAGAACATGTGTGGCTCCAGTGCTTTGGTGCCGGCTGCAAGCAGAAAGTTTAGCTTAAAAACATCAGGCAGCCTATTACTAAGATTAAAGGTGAGAGAGAAAAGGTGCAGATATTACCTTTGCCAGTGTGTTTCAAAGCTCCAAAGACAGACAGATTAGTGTGTTACTGAGCCATATTTAAAATGAAACTAGTTAGGAATATTAAACAAAGCACACCTGTAATAGCTGCTGACTAAATCGCTGATGTGTTGATAGTTGACATGAGTGTTCACTCTTGTTAAGTGTTAACTCAGTTGTTATAAGAGCAGTTACAGCCACGATAATTTAAATAAACTAAACAGCTGCAATTGGGCTTATAAGAAAACCAAACAACGCAACTCTAGTTAAAACACAAGGAGTGTTGGTAAAGCCGTCAACAGACTCACAGTAAATAAAGGCAACGGAGCGCAGCAGCACAATCCGCGTGAGCCAGTAAGTTCCAGGCTGTAGAGACAAAAGCTCCTTTTCTTTCTCTGTGTTTCTGCTGCTGTTCGCTCCATCTTCTGTGCTGTTGGAGGAGACGGAGTCTGTCTCTGTCCTCCTGCCGTCCACGCGTCTTTTTCTTACGGAGCTTTCTGCACTCACACTGCTAGCTGCCATGTTCGTAGACAGTGTGGTCACGTGACAAAACATACGCGGAAGTGTTTCCTCCCTCCTCTCTTCTTGATTCCTGCTGGATTTATCCTTGCCTTATATTGTTAATAACATAAATTTGAACTTCTTTTAAATGTGATCATTCTTAGAGTTTTTGTTTGTTTGTTTTTACATAAATGTGTTATGAAAATCCAAGGCATACTTTTTAACCTTTCACAAATACTTTGGTCAGTTTCAGCCTCATGAAAGAGAAACTGTCAAAGTAAATCAGCTAGCATTAGTCTGCATTATATCTACAAAAGAAAAAATATTATTATTTATTTATCCTAAATATCTTCTGTACAGAAAACCTGTTCAACTAGGATTATGATATGTCATAATGTCAGTTACTTATTGTTCGTATATGATTTGTTTAATTACACAACCTTATTCTTCATATAATAAGAGCCTAATAATAATGATAATAATACTTTATATTTACAAGGTTTCTAAGTAAGAGTAAACAACTTACATTTTCAAAAGTAAATTAAAAACCTGATTTAAAAATGGCAAAACATATCAAAAGCAATGTATTACATAAAGTGTGTAATGCAAGAGTGTATTTAACTGGAAGAGTTGGAACTATAATGGAAACTATGCCACACACAATCGTCTCAGAACTTAAAGGAAAATTCAAAAGAAGAAGGCCACACATTTATGCTGGTAGCAATAGTTTTAATTTAAACTCGATAAAAGTTCAGAATAATTCTTGCCTGTAAGTCAGTAGTGCTGAAGGGAGCCCATGGCATGATGCATTACATGGGAAAAGAATCCCTAACCTTGACACAGTTGTGCTAAAATTGACTAAAATCAAAATCAGTGTGGATGTGGGACCCAGTTTTAAAGAGCTTCTCACAGCATCACCTACTTTGGTTTATCATGATGCTAACAGGAGCACAATGGTCTCGGCAACAGATGAGCAACTACATGCGGTAATCAGGTACATTAAGAATGGGTTGCCAGAACACATAACACATACATACAGCTGCATGACTATTTCCCTAAAATAAATAATCTGTACATGATGGTCTGTTAACCAGGGTGAGTAGAAGAGTGATGCCTGGCTCAATCAGGTCAGAAATATTAGAACAAATACATGATGGCTTAACAAATGTAAAATTAAAGCAAATACTTTCATGTGATGGTCTGGGACAACTTCACATAAAACTGGGTGTTATATCGGGAGAATAAATCTCTCCTCTCTACGGCTCTCTCTGATCAGCCATGGGTGAAGATTGGCATAGATCTTTGAAATTCTCATTATTATCACAGACTGTTATTCCAGTTACATAGACATACAGCACATGCCATAAACAACCTTAAAGCTACACTCGTACTAGAACAGGTTTTCAGCAACATTGGGTCACTGATGGATTTTGAACCTATAACTTCCAGCCCCCATGATCCACAGGGCATGGACACAATCAGTGTGCAGCCAAAAGGTTATTGAATCAAAAAGATCTTATTTTGGCTTTCATGATCCGAAAGCCCTCTACTAGAATGCCTGAACAAACGCCACATGAGGGTGAGAGATGAGTATGTTCTCTATGAACTACAGTCAAAAGATTTGGTCTACACAAGCAGCAGTGATTGGAGAGAGCATGACTGAGAGGTCACATCTTGTTGAAATGGGGTAAAGAGTCCCGTGCAGATGGAACCACCGCCATCTGCAAACATAGCCTGTTGCAGGAGTCCCAGTCAATACCAGCACATGTAGCTCTCTCCTGGACCAAACGCAAACTCCGAGAGACTTTTACAAACGAGGTCAGGTAGTCGTTAAGCCTGTCCAGAGACTTGACCTGTGAAGGACGCTTTGCTCAATAAGTTCAGTGAGATTTGAGGAAAACTGAATTACTGTTTCTAAAAATGATGATACACGTCTGTGGTTAACAGAAACATATACGTTGAGCTGTTAATAACAACCATTTCAGGACCACAAAGTGATGCTGTCTTTTGCACTGAAGAAATGAGTGAGTTGTGCTCAATTTCTGTTCGTAATTGCTGATAAAGGCAGGATCTGAATGGGGGAGATCTGGGTGTGTTTTTGCTTTTGCAACAGTTGCTGAGGTACTGGTAGATGTTGGAAACTGTTGTGTTTCATCAAGAGATGGAGGATGGGTGCCATCAATAAAAAGGCCCATGTTGTTTTTTCTTCAGATAGACAGACCTGTTTATTATAATGGACTGTATACGGCAAAGGGACAAGCAGACAAATGAGAAAAGCTCAAGAAAGAAGGGAAATATTACTACAAACACTAAAACAAGGAACAGAGGAAGACCAGCTTTGTTAGGATGTTGTGCTCTCTTTGTCATCTATTTTTTTTCTTCTTTTTAACCAAATTTGTATACATACAGCTGCACATAGTTGCACAGAAATACACACAAACAACCACATACAATGCACAGATATTTACATGATGATCAGTTTATTTCACCTCCTTTTCTTCATCATTTTAAACATCATGTTTTCTGCTATTTTTGCTGAAAATTTGCTTGCATCATTTTCCTCAAAGACTGTGCTGTAAAACAATCAGACAATGCAATACCGTATACAATTTTTTAAACAGATATTCATTTAAGAGATCAACTTATATCCACAGAAATATCATTTCAGCTCATGCAACATTTATTTGATGTCATTTAAAGTCATTTGGCCAAAAGTGGCACAGTTTAGTGGATTTGGTAGCAGTTATAGGTATAATAATAATAATTCAAAACTCAGTTGAGACCTTCATTAACAAACAGGTTATGACATTAATCTGGGTAACATGTTAAAGGATTAGCATTAATGCACTAAAGTGTAAACCACCACCCAAAGCTGTAATCTTTTTGCTCAGTTTAAAACTCTTGAAAAGAATCATATAAAAAGAAAAGCACACTGGTCTGGTAATTACTTTATTCTACAAATGCCCAAACCTACAGAGAATTTAGTTTCAATTTTCCAATACAATACTGACTTTTGGTCCGTTTGCTTCTTCCTCTCTGCTTTGTGAAGCTAGGAGGAACCCAAACTTTGCAAAAAAGCCAATAGGGCACAAGGGGCGGAGAGGTTTACACCTAAATAAAACTGGACCATCCAAGTTGACCGTCAAAGCGTTTTAAGAACTGAAGGAGAATGTTAGCAAATGATCCTAGCACTCTTCTTTTCCGGAATTTCTCTTGTTCGCGTTGTCACAGTCAGACCTGGGCGCTTTTACGCATTTGGAGAGCTCCTCCTGAATTCTGGCGACAGTAAATTCTGTCCACTCCAGCATCAAACATGACCGAGAAAAACAAGTCACATCCGTGCAGTCCAGAGGTCAGCGATGGCTCCATGCCCCAGCACGGATCGGATTCAGAGTCCCCAACCTCTCCCGCTGGGTCCGACGCGCACGAAGCCGCGCGCCAGTCGGAGATTACGCACAAACCAGAGGGTTTTCCGGATGACGAGCGATTCCCTGCCTGCATCCGCGACGCGGTATCGCAGGTGCTGAAAGGCTATGACTGGTCGCTGGTGCCTGTGCCAGGTCATGGCGAGAGAGGACTAAAGAGTAAACCGCATGTGAAAAGGCCGATGAACGCCTTCATGGTTTGGGCGCAGGCGGCGCGGAGGAAGCTGGCGGACCAATATCCTCATCTTCACAACGCTGAGCTCAGCAAGACGCTGGGGAAACTGTGGCGGTGAGGAGAGCTCACAAAGCAACTTTAGACCAACTTTTTTGAACATTCAACTGTGCAAAAATATTATTAAATACTTTAGTGAATGGTCTTACGGAACCGATTTTGGTGGTAAAACTGACTCAAAAGACTAATTTTCACATACCTGACAGTGGCTACTCATACCCATTTCCCGATAATATGGGGAATTTTCTAAAATACAATAAAAAGAAACAAGATGTAAATTTGTCATATGTTAAATAATTTGAGCCTTAATTTAATGGACATAGTCAAAAAACATTATTTTCTATGTTCACTGGCCAATTCCATTGGATTTGGAAAATACTATTCTATTATTTGATGCCATGCAGCAACACTGTCATAAAAGTTAGGATACTAATTCTTCCAAGTTTTGTAAGACAAATCTAAACCCATTCTTGCTGAATTCAAGATTTCAGCAAGAAATCTTTTTTCTCTTTTCAATGCATCCCCTCATTTTCAATCTGGACCAAAGCCATGCCAGACAAACACACACTTTGTCTTTGAAGCATGCTCTTTTAAGCCAGGGAAATATATCTTCTTGATAGCAGGATTACTTTCTTTAAAATTCTAACATATGCCTCCATGGTACCTTTATGAATTAGTCATCCATGCCATGGACACAGATGCCCTCCCATAAAATCACAAATGTTGGCTTTTGCACCTCTTGCTAGTAACAGCCTGGATTGTCTTTCTCATCTTTAGTGTGGTTTTTTTTACCCAAAAGAAGCTGAAACTTAGATTCGTCTGACCACAAAACATATTTATGCTTCTTTCTGTCCATCTGTGATTCGGACTGGACAATACATGGAGATTTTCAAATATATTTAAACTTTTTCACACCCAATATAGAATGAGGGAATATCGTTTATATCGAGATAGCTTATTTTGAGTTAAAAGTATCAACTTTTTGCATTTTGCACGTGTATTTTTTGTTATGGTCATTGAAAAGTATTTTTCATTAGTTTAACATACAGCTACTTCAATTTCAGTCAACTTTTTTAATGCACATGTCCTGCTGAACCTTGATAAAAGTACATTTAGCACTCAGGACTGGGTCATATGGACCTAATTTCATATTTCAATATTTTTAGCCTGAGTCATGATTTACGATATATATCTCAATATAATTTTGTTTTTGCCAAGTAAACAAACTAATTTTCATCCTTATTGTGATGACATTGAGTCCACATAACTCAATTGCATTTCTGCACAGAGTTGATCCATAGCTTATCCATTGCACGACACAGTTCCAAGTTACATTTCTTGATGCAGCAGTGATCTGTTTTGATTAAATATGGTTTTCCAAGATCTTGTAGTCCTGAACCCATATGACTATGATGGTTTTAGCATGATACTTATGCCCTCTGTGGGCTGAAGGAATGAGCTCATCCAGCACTGGCTTCCATCCTTGGGCTTTATACATTCAAATTTCCTCAGACTTCCTGAATCCAGGATGCACTTTTATACCCAATCCTGGCACCCTCACCTGTAACCAATTTATTTACTTATTGCAGAATCTTCCAGAATGATGTTACTTCTATATTACTTCTTACTTGTGTTATTTGTATTCGATAGATATTTAATGTGTTGCTGTCATCTAATTAAGAATTAGTTCCATTTTCTTAATACAGTTAAATAAATGTTTAAACATCCTAACAAATGACATCACTTTTTTGGAGCTAGGATTTGTATAATGCGTCACATTCCAGAGCAACATGTAGAAAAAACATTACTCTCAGCCATTACCCAGATAGGAGACACATTTGGGCCTCATTTAGGCCACTTGTGGCACTTTCAACTCAAATCCAACACTGGTAAGTGTTTTATGGGTCCAAAGTTCAGAAATAAGTCTAGATCCTCTCCATCTGGTGGATACATGGCTGGGTGTAGAGAGGCACACTCAACCTTCATCGGCTCCATCATTTGAACCCAAATGGGGATCATAAAAAACTGCATTTGGCAAAACATTCTTTGCTATCTGGCTAAATTGCACTATTGACATTAATAAAATGGCTGTCCAAAAATGTATGTGGAAAAGTGAGAATTTTATATCAAATCCACATTTTTGTCATCATTGGACAACATGCACATGCTTTTGTGATTGTTTAAAGCACTTTCATGTATTCACTAACTCCTTCCTGCCCCTGCCAGTCTTCTCTCTGAAACAGAGAGGCGTCCCTTTGTTGAGGAGGCTGAGAGGCTGAGGGTGCAGCACAAGAAAGACTATCCAGATTACAAGTACCAGCCTCGGAGACGCAAGAGTACCAAACCAGGTCAAGGGGACTACAGACCCGGTGTGGTCCAGCAGCATCAGCATGGCTTTTATAAGACAGAACCTGGCGTAGCCACAGGAGAAGTGCACCACCATTACCATCCAGAAAGGCCAGGTGATGACACTCTAAAGCCTTTTTTGTTAGAGCTCCACCTACAAATGAGATCTTTTTCAATTGAATCTTGTTTTGATTTCTAGGTCAGGCTAATGGTCCTCCAACACCTCCCACTACTCCTAAAATTGATCTTCACATGGGGGCTAAGCATGAGAACCACCGGTCTTTGGATAGCAGCAGCTCTGCTCTTCCTCCCAGCCGTCAGAACATCGACTTCAGTAACGTGGACATCTCAGAGCTCAGCACAGACGTCATCGGCACCATGGATGGCTTTGATGTCCACGAGTTCGACCAGTATCTGCCTCCAAACAGCCACACCACCTCACTTCTGACCCCGATAGAATTTAGCAACCCCTCTGGATCATTCATCCCGCATCCAGACAGCACCCCCCTCTGCACACCAAAAACATCTTCCTTTTCCAGTCATGACACCCAAGAGCTGCATGAGGACAACAGGCAAAAACTTCAGATTAAAACTGAGCAGATGAGCCCAAGTCACTACAGCTCCTCACCCTCTTCCTCCTCCACTCCTCCTCCTACATCGTCACATCCACCTCAGTACACTTCCCTGAGCTCAAGCGCCTGCCCTTCCTCCACCTCCTCCTCCTCATCTCCGTCTAATCAACCAGACTACGCTGACCTTCAGAGCTCCAGCTTCTACAGTGCATTTTCTGGCTACCCTGCCGGTCTGTATCAGTACCCATACTTCCACTCCTCCAGCAGGTCTTATGCTGCACCACTTATCAACAGCCTGGCCTTGGTGCCACCTCCACACAGTCCTCCCTCTGGCTGGGAGCAGCCTATCTATACAACACTCACCAGGCCTTGAAAGGGACAGGAATATGGCCATGGAGGCAGAACTGCGACATATTTTTGACTGTACACGAGCAGAATAAAATTTAAAACCAATTAACTGTTTCAAAATGTTCCAAACTTCACACCAGTGAAATTCAGGTATGAAAGTATTACAACTATCTAAGGCTGGAAGTTTTACATTTTATAGGACTTTTTCCACACAAAAACTGGCTGAGTAAGCAAGATTCCTAATGTTCGTGCATTTTGATTCACAATGAAGCCATTGCATTTCTTTTAAATTAATTAAAGCTTGTTTTCATCAGGAGTTTTAGTTTTCAGACCAACAGATTTTTTTCATTTATGTAGCAGTGAAGATCTGCACCTTTTGAGAGCCCTTTCTCTACTGAGATATTGAGTGAGTTTTAACACCAAATGCTGGTACATTTGATCACCACTGGTTTAGAGGTCAATTCTGGTCCAGTATATGGTTGTCAGCACACTGGTTCAGCTTCATCAGGGGGTCCAATTAGTACAAGTATAGGCCTGGTTCCTTTGTTGCAACTCCTCTTTTTCCTTTTATGTATTTTTTTTATTGACATGTTTGTACATAGAAAAACCATAAAATTAAAAAAATAATTTTAATTTATGATATGGCTCCAAATATGACCATAACTAAAATCCTCGAACTTCATCTACTGCATCCATAGGTGTTGCTGTTACAAAATGCTAATATTCTTTTAATATTTTAATATCTGCATTGTTTTTTTGTTTTTTTTGTTTGTTTTGTTTTTTTTACAAAAAGGTTTTTCATTATAGTTTAAAAAAAGGAATACTCTTCTTTTTTCTCATTTTTGTGATTGGTTTACTAAAACTGAAAATTGGTGTTTACCGTGAACGAAAGCGACTGAAACCACATAAACATACAGTATTTCACTCTATGTGTAGTTATTGGATAGCAGAGGTTGGAATTATGTTTTCAACAAGTCATCTCCATGCTGTGTATTTGTGGAACCACCAGGTGATTCCAATCAGCACAGTGAATGAACCTGGTTCAGTGACTGAGCAGAACAAATAAACAGCATAGAGAAGACATGTTAAAGCAATAATTAGATAAACACTAGATGTAGTAATCAGTTAATCCTTTTCTGAAATCTAGACTTTTGAGGTCTCATGTGCCACCCTTTTCTCAGTCTGTGCCCCCACCTAACCCCTGGAATTTTCTAGACTTGTTTTAACCTGGCCAGGTCGAATAATACAAGTGTTATAACAATTAACGAACACAGTATGAACTGAAGTGCTCCCGTTCTGAGTTAAAATTTAGGATTGCTTTTTCAGGGTTGTTTTCTTTCCAGGAGCTGCTCCGCTGTGTTTCCTGAGATTAGCTATGTCACAGTCGGAGATCTGACTGCCTGGTTTAACCAGTAGCTCGATGAACTTCTGGCTTGTCCAGAGGACAACGCTCTATTCATTAACCTATGACAGAATGAAAGCACTTTGGGTTATCAAAATAGTGTAAAAACACTTCAAAGAACAGCCATACACTCAAATTAGGGTTACACCTCTTAGATGTTGAGCAAACTACCAGAAACAGAAGCTTTACTGTTAATAGGTCCTTGCTACGTGTTGCTGCGACTGTCTGAACATATTATATTAAGGACTTACACAGCTGAGCCAAAGTCCCACCCATTTTTAAACACTTCCTGTGTGGGTCCAACCTGGCAGCTGCAGCTCAGTAGCTCACTGTCTGAGCAATTTACCATGACAACCTCGTTGCCAATGACAACAAGGCCGCCAGACAGAAGAAACATTGATTTGGCCATATGTCCGTAACCCTGGAGCCAGCGTGTGGAAGTTTGTGTCAGAGTGGCGAGATCATCAGGTGATTTTGACACCAGCAGTCCTTCAGTTCATTTTCTCCCTGTGGTGAGTGTCCAACTCAACACACACCAGTGCTGTTTACAACCCCAGACTGGGATGGTATGAAATCTCTAAAAACAAAATCAACAAACATTCTTACATAACCTTTCATTTCTATTTCATTGCCGGGGGAAAAAGAGCCCAAAATACTTAAAGTTTTGTTTTGATGACTTCACATCATTTTGTAATTTATATCCATTACTACCATACAAGCCTGCAACATATCTAAAAAAGGAGAGAAATAGGGGAAATTTAGTGGTAGTGATAAAAAAAAAGGATTTTATTAAAAACAGATGACTGTAATCATAATTAGTTATAAAAACAGTATCCATGAAAAATTGAGTCTTCAAGGAACAAAGATGGGCAAAAGATCTCCAAGTGGTCAAGAAATGTGTGAAAAATCAAATGCTTTGCAAGTAAATGTGAATATATATAATCTTCCTTCTTCACTAGTGAATATCATTTAACTGCTGAATAAACCTGGAGGAATTTCATAGTGAAATGGATTTCTGATCCCTCAGTTCATCAGAGAACAGTCGTTAAACAATGTTTAATGTGGGAAACCTTTCTCCAGCACTACAATACAGTTAGATAAATAATAAGTATTTTTAAAAAGCCATTAAAACTTTACAGTGCGTTATGTCAACCTTGTCTGAAGGAGGTGTAGACTGGTCTGGGCTCTGAGGCACCTGGGATGGACCATCACATTGGAAACAGGAATTGTGGTCAGACATTCAGTATTCCAGATTGCTTCTGGAAGAAATTGACCCCGTATGCAACCAACCAAAAATGAAAGGGGCCATTCAGACTGTTATCAGCAAAAAGCCTTAAAACCAGCCTCAGTGATATGGACCTCTGGACCTCAATACCAGAATGTTATTTTAAAAACTGTCAGAAGGAATAGCAATATTAAAAGTGATATAAGCTTCTTTGTTGCAACTGTGTTGCAGGATTAAATAGCAAAGCTGGATACACCACTGAAATGAAGGTTAACAAGACAAAACATTAGATATCTCTGGTTCTCACTGTCTGCTATTAAAGTCATGGAGGGACACTAGTTTGCTACTTACTCTACAAACTTTGGCCAAGGAAATCCTGTTGAAATACAAAATCTCTTTTCCCACGGAGTTCTCATCAAA
>JBBBVU010000023.1:19250308-19264145 GCA_037177055.1 Atherinosoma microstoma | reverse complement strand
GTGCTAAGGTCTTGTAATTTTACAAGTATGTAGCATCTGGGCCATACTTTAATTTGAAATACTCAGATTTTGCTGACTCCCTCGCTTTAATACACATGTATATATACAGATAAGTGTGAGACAATGTACCTTAGCATCACTGTGGTAGACAAAGATGTTCCTTGTGCTGTTGTCTTTCAAGTAGGTGATCTGCAGGCCGCAGGGATTGCCGATCTTGGCCGGCTGGAAGGTGGCGTTGAGGGTTTCAATTTTCATTATTGCCTTGGGATCCCTGGCCTTAATGGAAACAGAACAGACAAGAACTTAGAGCAACAAAGAAGCTTCATATTTCCAAGTATTGGTTTTTTCCCCAAGTGAAATTTTGTTCCTGTAAACACCACATTAAAACCGGCCGTATCATCTTGCTCACATCCTGCTTGTTGAAGTATTTGAGTGCTCCCTCCCTCTCCGACAGGACGAACTTTCGACTCAGAAACTGACCGTTGTCTCTTCCTCGTTTCCATAGAAACCCCTCTCGGTACCCTGAGGAGAGAGAAAGGAAAAACATCCCTCAGAGGAGACAGGAGATCAAACCAAAGAAGAGCGAGATACTGTTACTGGTTGGTGTAGGATGAAACTCCAGCTGAGCTCAAATCAAAGATTGTATGAAATATAATTATATGGGTGAGAGCACAAAGAGATAAACGAGAGAAGGAAGAAATTTAATGAGTCAGCACATGTGTCTAAACCTTAAATTTCCTTTTTTGTAGTAAGCTGTTGTGTCATGCCAGTTTGTATAGCCTTATTTAGTCTATTTTGGTAAACTGGTCAACCCACTCTGCCCCTATTTTCTATCTGTTGTCTTCTATTTCTGTCACACTCTGAAGTGTTGGCTGTTTCATCTAAATCCATTTCTGTGGCTTGAATGGTAGGAAGACGCCCAAAGAAGTGACTCAGTTACGTCCAAGCCATGTGCTCCATGCTGAACATTTTATAACGAGTGATAATTGTCAAATAATATGCAACAAAGCTAAAAACCTGTATGGATTATTATCAGTACTCAGTACAATATAAGCTGGAAAATACTGTTAGCCTTCAGTGCTTGCTTGGTGGTTTGTCAACGACCAGTTTGAAGCCTCAAGTCTGGGATTTGACGGTCGCCATATTCAATTACTAGGAGTGAATTTAAACATAAGGAGTAAGACATTCATAAGAAAAGTTACTACTTTTTCAATGTGGGTCTATAAGAGTTAAATACTATCAGGAGGGGATTTTTACTCTCAGTGCCCAAAGATTGAAGGATTCTGGGTAATTTTTCAGCACACACTGTAAGACTTGCAGTCCTCTAAAAAGCTAACAACACAAATCCAATGGAGCTGATGCAAGGATTAATTGAGCTGGGAAAGCTAGACTCCAGCTAAATTGTGATAAAATGCCAATAATGTGGCCCTCATGATCAAACAAACATAGACTGAAACATCCTTCTCTGATAGTGATCTATACTTTTTAAGAACAACATTATGTGCTTTCTCTCCAAAAGCTAGTGAACTCCTTCCTGAATCAGAGCTAAAATCACCACAGGGAAGTCAAAATGTTTGAAGGAGGGGTCAAGTAATACGCAAAAATATGTTCCAGCACTTTTCTTACACGATCAACAATCTTTTTCGGGTAATCTCGGGTAGCTGGTTGGCCAGGAAAAAATCTGTAGACCATTAATAAGCAACACGATACAGCAGGTTAGCAACGTTACTGTTTCAACCGTTGAGGTCAACATCTTTGGGGGTCTGTATGCTCAATGCTCCACTGTGTTGGTTGTTGGACAGGCTGTCTCTACATCCAAAGACATCTTTACATTTTAAATTCCTTTACCAAAATCTTTGAAACTGCAAAGAAAAACATCACATGCATCTCAACCTGGCATGAATCATGAAGCCTGTTTTCATGTAAAAAGTTAATCTATCAAATTTTCTCTTTGCCCGACATGTCATTGAGCTCTTTTCTATCACTAAACCCGTTTGCACTTGCTCGGCACTTTGTATCTGTGACTTTCTGACTTGAAACATTCACCTACAGGCATTACCTCATCGATCAATAGACCTCCTTGTCCCCACCCTCACCTCCTTCACTGACACTCTTTTTCTTCTTCCCATCCTTTGCGTACCCGATCAATGTTGGCTGCAGTGGAGGGCAGGATACTGCCCATAGCCAATTCCTCCCTACCCACTGCACACGCACACACACACACACCCCATATATTCACAAGCTTTGTACCTCAAAATGAGCTATGAAGTGAGCAGAAATGCACAAAGAGATGATGAAATGACTCATACAATTACACTCAGTTCTCATTTGTGTGTGTGTGTGTGTGTGTGTGTGTGTGTGTGTATGTGTGTTAGTTTCCACCGTATCAATAAAAGGATGAGGTCACCAAAAACCAATCAGAAGACCATCTTCAGAAGTATGAGAAATGTATAGTCACAGGCACACTCATGCATAGGCCCACACAAAGTACACCAACACACACACACATACTCAGATGACCAGCCAACCAACCGAATGCATTCACTGTCTTAATGGCAATCCCACTTTCCAGCAGTGACAATTACAAAGTCATTGCTTGAATTTGCTTTTAACAGCAAACATATACGGAGCCACTCAGGAGAAGAAGGACGAAAATGAATCTTTGAAAGACGTCAATGGATGTTTCAGGGTAATTGAATTTCTGCTACCGGCATCCACTGGGAGATGTTTGTTCAAGGAGTTTTCAAGGTTCTGCTTATCGAAGGGTAAACAACAAAAAGCCTGGCACGACAACAGAGAAGCCGACTCACTGTTTTAGATGGGAAATTAGTACCTAAAAAACAATACAAAACTAAATCTAACATCCTCAACACCTTCAAACCCGATCTGTCACAATGAAGAGCATGCACGTATCTTTATCTGAGACAGACAGCATAGAGAATCCATCTTTTTATGTCTGAAAAAGGTGAAGGATGTTTACAGCATATCCTCATAATAGATGAGCTGTTCTTAAGATTTTAAGCATCAACATGACATTTTTCTCTGAAAGTAACACTACATAGGTTTCGGACTGTTGGGTATAGCTCCAAACAATTATAAGGTCCATGAGCTCTTGGTAGCCTAAAGAATCCAGATAATCATCACTCGACAAATAAATCTGCATAGTCATGAAATATTCGTTCCCTATGTAGGGCACAATCTGCAATATTTTCCAGCAACGGTAAATATGCCATTTAGTGAGCAAGACTGGGATGAAGAAGAGCTACATTTGGCGTATAAAAAGGGTGGAACTACTAACTGATGATGGAAACTCTAATTAACTTAATGTAAATTAAAGTATTCTTAAATAATACCAGAAAAGAAAACATTCACGAATGCCACAATCTTCATAAAAGGTGTGTAAGTAGGGCTTAAGAACAAGTCTGTTCACTTAACAACTGTAAATGAATTAGGCCCATTGTATTTAAACAAGTACAATTGAATAGAATACAACAGAATTAAAAACATGGTTTAGAGACTTAAAAGAAAGGAGCCTGATACCTGAAGGCTTTGCCACCCACTCTATAACTGGAAATTCTAGGGACCCACGTTCTGAGAGCGAAGCTTTCGAGTGGGATTATTGGAAACAACAAGATCTTTAAAGGTAGGATGGAGCCAAACCATTAAGGGCTTTGAAAGTGATAAGGATGATCTTAAATTCTGTTCTAACTTGCAATGGAAGCAAATGCAGAGAATATAACACATGGCAAATCTGGTCTCTCTTTGCAGTACCAGTCTGTCTGCTTGCAGAGTCATTATGGACCAACTAAAAGATTTTAAGGCAGTTATATGGACACCAAGATGAAATGGGATTGTGGTAATCTAGCCTGGAAGTAATGAATGCTTGAACTAGTTTATCTGTGTAATTTGGTGATGTTTTGCAGTTGGAAGGAAGCCGATTTAGACACCTGCTTAATATGAGAGAAACAAGACTAAAAGTAGTTGGAAATAACTCCAAACTTTCAGTTTTTGTGGTAAATTGAACTAATTATCCAAGCTGGACCTTGATATTTACCTCAAAATTAAGAAAATTATTAACATAATTGAGGTGCTTTTAGGTAATCTTTATTGGGATGCTATCAGCACATTTCCGCAAAATGGCTCCAATCCGAAAATGGATGAAGTTCAACAAATCAACTTAGATGATATCAGAATTATATGAGGGGGAAAAAACGTAAATACTCTTGAGTGTTTTCAAAAGTAATGATGACACAAAGCTTTCCTGGTGTACGTACCTGCAGAGTAAGGCTCCTGCTTCTCAATAAACTCAAACTCGTTTCTTTCGTACTTGGCTCTGATCCATTGCTCCCTCAGCAGCCTGGAGGCCAATGAAAACACACCGTTAGCTCTTATGTGAACTACACACTCATCAAATGAGATCTACACACAAAAGAAACCAATTTCTTTTCTTCATGGGTAGTTCTGCTACATAGAACCCGCAGTCTTTTCAAACCATCTCAGCTAAATCCTTTTAGTGTGGTGGGGCAGAGGCTTTACTCAGATTTTGTTGGATATCTGAGCTTCTTACCACATCTTAAAGCCTTGGTAGTACCGGGTTGGACCCCCTTTTGCCTTCAGAACTGCCTTAGTTCTTCATGACAAAGGTTCAACAAGGTATTGGAAACATTCCTCAGAGATTTTGGTTCATATTGACATGATAGCATGGAATTGAGGAATGGATTAATCTTTAAGATTACGTCAACAACTCACAGATATACATGGCATCAAGAACAAAGAGTAAAATATTGTCAAAGCTTTTGACTAAAGCTCCATGAAAAGCTTTACAATCACAATTTTGGAATTTCTTCCTCTTCAGTAAAACCAACACCACTCAGTTCGTCACCGTGCCAACAAGCTCTCTACCTCTCTCATCGTTCCAGACCCCCCTTCAGGCTCAGAACTATTCACCCTCTTTTTCTACACATTTCTGCACTCATTCCCTTTCCTCTGTTTCAAGAGGACATGAATCAGCCATTCCATCAGCATCAAGAGAGAAAAATGTCTTCTATTCTCTGAAGAAAATTATTTGAATGAAACCCTCGAGAGAGACTGGATCTTAAACACTAAACCTTGTGGATCTCAGGGGAACAGGAGAGTGTGAACACAAGTAGACACCCCGATCCTGACACTGAGAAAGACATTTCTTTCATCAGAACTGACAGAACTAGAGGTGTGAAAGAGAGAAAGTTCCTTTGGTCTGGTTTTGTCTATTTTTATTAAACTCTGTGGGAGGCAGGCACAAAAGTAGATGGGTGGACAAGAGTGTGTCTACCTCAAAAAGTATAGCTTGGAATAGAAAAAACTATTTGTTGATGCGGTCACTCTTAAAGAGCAGTCGTCACACGTTTTTAAATGTATGCTTGTCAGAAAAGCTTGAGTAAATGCCTTTTCATGTGATGTTTAACGACAGGAAATTGTTTGAGGATGATTTCATTTTAGGCCTTTTGTGGACACAAAGAGGAAGTAAAAACAGTCATGAAATGGATACGCATGATCAGAGGTGTGAAACTGCTCACTAGCTTAGTTTCATTATAAGCAACGGCTGTATGTTTGCATCACTTTGACACTTTTTAGCATGAAGTGTGATTGCATGTCACAAACAGTTGCAAGCAGTGTGGCAAGGGGGGAAAAAAGTCAAATAATTTTGAGGGGGGACTTCTAACACCTCACTTATGTTGCCATGCTGTGAACCTTCACACATTTTTCTCCCATCTGTATTCACTGTCTAAAATGAGCTATTTGAGCTTCTGACTCTTTAGTGTCCTCTTCCTAAGAATGCACTTCTCTGATTTACAGTACTTAACCAGCCACCATTTCAGAAAAACAAAAATACACGCAATGTCTTTGTTCTTGTTTTATGTTTGGTATTCCAGTTTAAACTTGCTCTAAGTCCTGTTGCAAACTTTTTTCCCCTTAAAAACAAAGCTTTACTAGTGATGAGCAATACCACTGATTTATCTTCCGATCTGATACCGAGTAAAATCCTGTAATCTGTTTCACCCTAGCAGCACCCATCCCTCTACTCTCCTCTTCAGATTGCCTCATCATAACCTCATTATATTCTGCGTTAAGATTGATTTTCAGATGTTTAATGAGGTTTGTGGTGTTGCTACAACTGTCTTCCCCCACACATCTCATATTGTAACACTGCTGTTTGTGGAGCTGTAATAGCTCCGCACGTCTGAGTTTGTGTTCAGCCATTGTTGTCAACTGGCTGAACTGAACAGTGTGAGCAATGTGCTGTAGTGACGCTTATAATGTGCCAAATTTCATATGACTATGGCAGGTGGAAGACGAAGAAGTTTCTTACAGCTGGGTATCATTTAGATAGGATCCTGACTGTACAGTTATTTTACACTGTGTTCCTGTAATTGATAAACAACCCAAATGACTAAAATATCAATATTTTTTGAGAGTATATTCTAGAACATAAATATCTCGTATTAGGTATTATTATTTCATAATTAATCTGTACAGCGAAAGATTTTATACACACTGAAGATTCTTGGTTAGGTTTAGGAAATTAAATTCCTGGTTGTGATTAAGGAATAGCATAAATCTAGCATATTTAGGGTTAGGAGAAAATATGTAGCTTGGCATTAAATGAAAGCCAAATCCTCAAAGATGGTATGAAGATAACTGGTCTCTTGTGTTTATTTGTACAGCAGATTTTATGTTCAAGACAATTCAAAGTGTTACAGTGGGGTGCAGAATTAGCAATAATAAAGTACATAAAAGATCAAAAAGAAACATTTCATAATTAAAAGGGGATGCAAAAATCATTATAAAATCATGTAAAATCTGATCACTGATCCGTTTACAAGTGGACCAGTTTCAATCTGTAACTACAAAAGGAAGCATGTTCTTCAGAAGAAATAGTGACCTCTAAAATCTATCAATGCATACTTGAATCGGACTTTAGTACATTTACACAGCAGCTACTTTGACATGAAAACCTACAGTTTTTCTGCCGGAATGGCTGAACTAAAACATAATAGTTAGCACTTTAGCGCTGGCATTAACTTTCTAACAAGCTAAGTTTGCTAATTTAATAGAATGTTTCTTTGTTTTTAGTAACAATAAATATGAAGAGCCCATGAAATATTATTAGGAGTAAATTAGGCACAGAGTGATCTCCCGTATTTGTGATTTAAATGATCAAATACTTACTTGCAGTCAGTGTGTGTTGGTCTGTAGTAGAAAGCAGGAACCTTCTGCTCATATTTAGCCTTGGCTGCACTGTTTCCTAATTCAGCAATTAACTGAAAGAGAGACAAGAAGAAGCACAGCCTGATTATACCGTATCATATAAACACTGTTCAGAGGAAGACAGGCTAGTTGTACAACATTCCTGAAAGCAGAACTTTCTCTAATACATCCAGGGTGGTCCTATTTTAAATCAAAATGTCTATGCGACATCACGATGGTCTTTGCAATATGGGTTGAATGTGTTGAAACTTTAAATTTTAAAGACATCGTGCTGCACTAGCACTAAATAATTTGAAGAAATGACTACATAAGACCTTTTAAAAACTATCAATATTCATAAACCAAATTTCCAATCTAACACAGAGTATAATTTAGCTTAGTTTAGAATATCTCTTGTTGGTACTTATTATTTAAAATCAGGTTAGTTGAAAACATATAGTTGTAGCACAGAAAACCTTAAATATTACAGAACATGTTCACTTGACAATATTGCCTGCTTTGCACTAGAACACGTCTTTCTTGTACTCTTGTTCTTTCATTGTGTGCTTTACCCGAGGATCATTTTTGTGAACAATCCAACTGGATGAATCCCACAGCACGCCTCCTCTTATCCTCTGAAGAGCTCTAAGTGGGATGCAGCGCTGTGGCATTCTGCTGTGAAGGTCAAAGCAGCAGGAAATCCAACAACACCACTAATTTCTACAGCAAGTCACTCAAATTTACATGTGACTTAAATGTTGCCCAAATGACACTTCAAATGTAACAATTACAGCACAATAGCCCTGTTTAGTATTCAATGCTTTCAAGAGACACTCCTTTAAAGCTTATGAATAAAATCAAATAATCTTTGATTTATCATGATTTTTATAAAAAAGGAAAAATTGCCTGATTTTTTTTTAAGCATTAAATGGGTGTTGATTAAAATGAAGACTTGGGGGTCTCACCTATGAAAATATACACTCACTGGCCACTTTACTAGGTGACTCTTCCTAGTACTGACCCCCTATCTCTTTCACAACTACATAAATTATTCATGGCTAAGATTCAACAAAGTGTTGAAAACGTTCCTAAAAAATTTATCCTTGCGTTATTTGTCAGCTGCACATCCATGATGAGAATCTCTACAAATTCCCATTACATCCCAGTTACTGTCCTCCCCCAGCTTGAACCTCATGTTTTTCTTTGTGAGTCAGCATCACCTCTTCCAATATCTTCATTGTTACAGATTGCTAGTATTTCAGCTCAGATGATTTTACATTCAAAGAAGAGCCTTACTCATCATCTGTACAGACAGTGACACAATCTCAAAACATTAATGACTGTGTTTCTTTGCTCTGCTTCTGTGTAAACTTTGACGTTATATTTCTGCTATATTTCTAAGGGCAGCATGATCGCAAGGGACGCAACAGCTCAGCTTCTTTTTACATGCAAGGGAATATTGTAAACTATCCTATTATTTCAGGAACCAACTTCATCATTCCCTCCTGGGAAATTCTCTCAAAGGTCAGGATCAGATGGTCAGTGAGCTTATTAGAATTCCAATATCTAGGCCAAATATCACAGCCAGTCAAAGCTTTATAAATCCACAGGCAGCTCTGATCCTTATCTTGAAACTTATTATTCTTGCCTTGAAAATGTCAGCCTAAACTACAAAAAGAACCCAAAAAAAATCAAACAAACAAACAAAAAAAACCTAACCCCGGCCATTAGTGAGATTTGCACATTTAAAAGGAGTCAACAGAAAGAACTGCTTGGAGTTTAGAAAAAAAACATAATGTCCCTGCATTGGTGATTGTGGTTCAGGAGGTTAAATGAGCGAATGCTGGCTTTCCTGTCAAGATATTGAATTCTACACTTATTTAGTAATCACAACCTTCATTTTTAATATTTCTCTGCGTATTCAGTCCAGTAACAGACCAAATAAGCAATTTTACATTCCAATAGGGCAATTTGCTCACAATAAGTGTGAAGAATAAAAGACAGTAGACACAGTTTGTTTCATCATACTACTTTCATGTGAAAACTTACACAATCTGAATCATTAGTAAATGGTCAGCACCTTGGGGAAAAAAGTCTCTTTGCTGAGAATTTAAATATTGATACCAGTAATTTCCTGGAGTGTCTGCTGGTTACTTAGCAACTGCTTATTCCCAAGAAATAGTCTGATAGACAAACCCCAATGGACAAATTTAGAAAGAAACAAAATCAGCTGATGCTGCTTCATTTAAATACTCAGCACTGACTTTGGAAGGATCATAAAGTTTTTGGTGCCCTGGCTGCACACATACTGGGATTAATTCAAGTTTAGGAATAAAACCATTATTTTCTTTATACCCATCAATAATTAGCTACTTAACACTTTCTTTATTGTAATCATTCCCAAAGAACAATGGACCACTATTCGTTGTTGTATAAACTATTTGCATTTAACCATCTTTATTTAGCATTTTTTTTCTTCCAAAGGAGAGGCTGCAACTAACATCATACACTCACAGGCCAAGTACTAAGTACACTTTGCTAGTAATGGGTTGGACTGGATTTTTTTTTTTTTAAGCTTAAGAGAGGCATTGCATAAAATAAAACTTTGGGGCCTAATCTATCAAAACATAGACTTACCAACCACTATTATGTACACTTTGCTGGATTGGACTCCCTTTGGTCTTTAGAACTGCCTTTATTCTTGGAGGCATAGATTTTTCAAAGGGTTGGGAGCATTCCTTAGAGATTCTGCTCCATATTGATGTGATAGTATCACACAGTTGCGTCTTCATAGAGTTGCTCATAACAGCTGTAATCAAGCCTCTGCTAAAAAGCGACAATCGAGACAGGACACAAATAAACAACTACAGGCTGATCTCAAATCTTCAGTTTTGAATTAAGATAATTTTAAAAAGCCATTTTTATCAGCTAAATGACTTTTTAACACAAAACAACTGCTATAATGTCTTCCAGTCAGGTTTTAGACAGAACCACAGCACTGAGACTGCTCTGACCAAAGTCATTAATGACATGTTTGAATACCGACGGTGGATAAATGTCCATCTTAGTTTTACTGCACCTCAGTGCTGCATTTGATACAGTTGACCACCATATATTACTCAAACAAGTAGAGAACTGGATGGGCCTCTCTGACACTGTACTAAACTGGTTCAAAATATACTTAGAGAACAGGAAGTTATTTGTGTCAATAGGTAACTTTACATCTGCACAGACAAGAATTATATGTGGAGTTCCCCAAGGTTCCATCCTGGGGCCTCTTCTGTTTAACATCTACATGTTCCCGCTGGCACAGGTAATAAAGAACAACAAAGTTAGTTACCATAGCCAAAGAGGAATGACTCAGACCTAAATTTTGGAAAACATATTCAGGGAATAACAAAGTCTGCCTATTATCACCTTAAAAATATATCAAGGTTAAAATATCTGATGTCCCAGCAGGACCTGGAAAAACTAGTCCATGCTTTTATATTTAGTCGGCTTGATTATTGTAACAGCGTCTTTACCGGTCTACCAAAAAATGTAATTCGACAACTGCAGCTGATTCTGTTGCTGGTCTATAAAGCTCTGAATGGTTTAGGACCAAAATATATCAGTGACCTTGTGACCCATTATGAATCCAGCAGACCACTCAGGTTTCCCTGGGTGACTGGTTTTAGAGTTGCTAGCATTAGATTTTGTTAGCTTGTGTTTTGCTAACGTAAGCTAACCTGTAGCTTTCTGTTACCATGCATATATGAGAGGAGTATTAGTCAGTATCAACAGTATCAATCAAACCACAAAAGTGAATTAAGACATACAACAAAAATGTGAAACTCATAATTTAAGCCCAACATGTAAGTAATTAGAGTAAAAATGGTTATATAAATTAGTTATTGTTATAGATGTTGTGAGCTTAAATGGGAGTTCTCTCCAAGATGGGTCAGGCCTGTTGGATAAGTTTTTTTTAAATATAAGAAATAATTAATTCATTTTCCTTTCTTGAATCTGTTTTTCGTTCAATAATATTTTGGGGAATATTGGTTTCATTTTATAGCCATGGCAGAAGAATAAATAGAGTAAAGTGGGTTATTGACATGGGATAAATGAATTGTCAGGTGGGGATCAATCCAGGAACACATTGCTTGGGGTATCTGCTCTTGTTTGGTTTATGCCTTATCAACTCAGCAATCACGCCCCCAAACGGTGTTCATGTTCTCTGTGTCCCCACCATATCTAACACAGTGATGGTGTACCAGCATGTTCAGCCCTTCATAATCAAACATAAAAACGCAGGGAAATCTTAGATTGGGGTTGCAGGGAAGTCAGAATGACTGCTGTTACCACCCTACCTCCACCTCACTGGCATCCCACGTGTCCTGGACAGACTTGACCCGGCTGATGTCAGGGATGTTCCGGTGAAGGAGCGAGCAGGCCTGGCAAACAAACACACCCAAAGTCAGCGACGCCCAATCCGGCTCTGCAGGAGAGAGGGAGGGAAGTGAAAGGAGGGAGAGCCCGAGGAATAATTAGGAGGGATGGTGTGGTGAGAGCAAACACAAAGGTAAAGGGAGAGGGAGAAGGTTTAGAGACAAAGAGGACCAGGAGGAAATTTAATTGGGGGAAAGTAGTACAGGAGGATGATGGAGAAAGATTGAGGGGAGATAAAGAAGGAGGGGGTGAGAAAGTCTTGTCATAAAAGTGCCACAACAAAAAGAACAGCAAAGGTTCAAGCAATAAAGAAAGTGCTGAAAGTGCTGATGCTACTGCTGCTACGGGGTGATAGAAGCCAAGTAAATGAAGCAAATATTACAAAGGACTGGTTGAGTGTGTCCTGCACATAGGGGAGGAGCAGAGCAGCGGAATATGATTTGGGGGAAATCCTATTTACTGCAGCGTTCTAACAGAAAACAGACCACCTGAGATCTGATCAAAAAGTAAGCCCAGGTTATCGGGTTAGTTACGTTAGCAAGGCACAAAAACACAGAGGCGGAATGCACACATACTTTTGTTTGTGCATGCAATAATTCACACTTCATAGCCTTACATTACACACACACACTTATGCATAAGCTCTAAATTTGACCTGAAAATGTGAACAAACACACACCAGCAGTCAAAGAGTGTGTAAAAAAAAAAGAAGAAAAAAAAAAGGTGCAGCAATCAATGCTGGTATTTTCACCTCCACATGTTGCTCTGTCTGTTGGTACAAAACATTTTCTAGACTAAAATGTCTCTGCAACCTTTGGGTTTATCACCTGTCTGCTAACTTCACTCTCATGGGGAGCTGATATTGATCTCTTATATTGGCGTATACATTTTTCTATCTCAATACATGTTGTTATATGCTCTGACAAATTCTTGATTTTTGCCACAATCCAAGCAACAAACGATGCAATGTGATGTGTTGCAGTACCCCTACTGCAATGCTCAGTTTAGATATAGTACAATGGAATTCAGTACATTAAGATAAATTAATCAATAAATAATAAAATAATATATAAAAATGTCTTAAATCAAACAAGTCAAGCCATCAGTACTGATGCATTGGATATCTTAAATTAAAAAGAACCAAAACACAGATTCCTTTGATAGGCTTTTTCACAAGTCTTATGAGGTGTTTAAACAGAAAAAACATCAGCTGATGGTTAAGATGACATTTGGTGATCCCTTCATTTTTCCTCCAGCATCAAAAACAAGTTTTTCTTGTTTTAGTGTGGATTGAAGTCAGAGTAAGGCAAATTGAGAGATCTGTGTGGAAACAAAGTTCATGTTTTAAACATGTTAAAAGCCTGAGAATGATGGAGTTTGTGTGTTTAATTGCGTTCTATTGGGTTTTCTGCTCATATTCTTTTAGGGCAGGTCTAAAATCACAATCCTGTTTGTCTCTTGTGCATCAGTTGAGCTGATCTGAGATCTTTCCATCAGGGTGTTGTGCAGACAACCCCCACCCCAGCATCTGAGAGCAACGAGCACGGCTCCTTTTCCTGTGATTTTAAGGCCAAATTTTATTTACTTGATGACTGTTTTAATCTCTCAGCCTGGCTGAGTGGTTAACACTACTTCTGCTTTATCCAGATTTATTAAACGTAAGAATTTCAGCAGCTTAATACCTTGATAATATTTCCTTTTAACATCCGGATGGTATTTCTATTAAATGTCAGCATTGTGAAACCTGCACTGAATTCAAAGCTCTGAGTCAGTGCAATGCAGAGCTGACGGTGAGGCTCTTGATCGATTCTAAAAATCGTTGCTAAATCATTTTCTGTTGGTTTGCTTATTAAGTCATTGCTTCAGCACAGAAACACTGTTTTTCCTCTCATGCCACAGCATTCATTACCCATGTTTTACTTAGGTTCTGTTAATCGTGTTAGAATGTATGTTTGTGTATAGTGCATCATATATCTTCACATGTTAACACTGGCGGTTTGTGCATGGCCACAAGTTAATGGGAGCAGTGCAAGTGTCCTCACTGGGCAGCACTCAAAAGTCTCTGTACAGCTGCCGTTTCTCAGACAAGGAGGCCCTCAGCACCATGTGAGCACACACACACACACACACACACACACACACACACACACACACACACACACACACACACACACACACACAC
>JBBBVU010000023.1:19217577-19231375 GCA_037177055.1 Atherinosoma microstoma | reverse complement strand
TTTGCACAGGATCTGAAGTGTTTTCCATATAGTGTGTGTGGTTGTGCTGATTGTGTGTAGTGTTTTGAAATTCCAAGACCTGTTTTCAAAATCGTGTTTAAGCAATTGTAAAAAACTGTAAAGGCCTGTTATCGGAGTATTTAGTGGAAAGAGTGACGAAACAAATCTTTACTATTTTATAGTGTAATACTTCGATATTTGTTTTACATGACTGATAGTTTCACTATAAACCACGTTGAGCCACTTGTGCGATTTACGATAAATAATATACTGTACTACCAGTACAGGTTAAAAGGACTGTAAAGTAAAAGAAGAACAAAAAGAAATCTACTTTCTCTGGATCTGGCCAGAGAATTGCATCATCATCTTGAATAACAGATCCATCCTTACCCAGCCAAGGTGTCGATTTGGATTCCCCCTCTCACCCTCACTCTTCTTCCTCTGACTTCTTCCATTGGTTCAAAGCAGGTGAACTCACCTGCTGCATTTTTGTAGAGCTCAAGCCTGATTGATGTGTCTACAATAAAGAAGTCATGTGTTTGTACACCTGATGTGTATGTTTAAGCATCTGGCTCATGGGTTTTGTGGTATGTCAGTCAGTGCTTGGAAATTGTAAGAAAGTGACATCATGATATACTTCTGTGTCTATTGTTTATAATTATTATTTGAAAAAACAAAACAAAAAAAACTCTGCTACAACAATAATTTCCCTCTAAGAGGGATAAATAAAGTATTTTTCATTTCATTTCATTTCATTGTTTATAAATGTGTTTAGCGTTTTGCAATTCACTGTGTGTATTGTTCAGCAAAAAGCTGACTTTGTGTTTATAGTGGGGAAAATCTGGTCCAATGTTTTGCTCCTTGAGTGTAAGATGTTGAGAAGTATTTAATTATTTTGTTTTTAGCGTTATGCAATCGTAAAAAAGTGTGATGACTGTACGCCTCTTCCTCTACCTTTCTCTTCTTGAGCTGCAGTTTCAATCCACTGTGCAGCTGGTTTACCCGTTTTCTCAATTGCTGTGTTTTCAATAACCACATGTGTGTCCCCACATCTGGTGGATGTGCTTAACTAATTTGTTCATTAGTGTGGTCATTGGCAAACCGGGGCTTTGTAATGAGAGGAAATGGCCTCACAATCCCTATCTGTGTCTAAGCGATGAAAATGCTCGTGTGAAAACTGTGTAATGTTTTGCAAAAAGTGTGAAGCTGAGTCTGTGCTTATAACTCTGGAGAAGTGTATTTCTTCTTGTGTGTTTGTTAATTGTGTGAGTGTAAACAATTATAAAAAAAAAAACAAGTGTAAAAAACCAACCTCTAATTTAGAAACAAATTAAAACGAACAAATAAAATATTGACAAGACTTTCAACATTTTACGACTTAATGATGAACATTGAACATTTAGTACATTTTTAATCTTTAAAAACACACTGATTTTGAAAAATGACTGGCGTTCTCCATGTGATCATTCTTCCCCCTCTATTATTGCAATCCCTTGTCTCTCAACATCTTATCTTTAACTGTGCTGATAATACATTTCACATTGTTATTTTCTCAAATGTCAACTGGCAGTAACTACTGTATCCATGGTAACAACAAGGATCACACTCTGGGCAAAAATGACCAATGTGCAATTTGGTCGCATCCGCTCTACAAGTCTGTTACTTGAACAAGTTCCCCTTTCCAAGAAGCCTCTTGTGGGCAGGCACTGCTTGGTGGCATACCAAGCTCAGTCTTTATGATTATTCAGCAAAACTTTACTTTTCATCTACTTTTACTCTACTTTTTGAGTCAGGTCTGTTGCAACAGAGAACCATCTAAACCCTACAGAATGTAGCTCATGAGGACCAGATGCAGATCCCTGACTGGATGGTCCTTTATTATCTTTGGTCCACAGTAGACAGCAATCATTTCTTCCTAGAAAAAATATTTGGTATATTGTTTGTTCTGACCTCAGTAAATGTTTACACTGTGTCTCAGTCATCACAAAATCCTGAACTATGACAAATACAATTTTCATGCATATAGAAGTTATCATTCTTCACACTTCAATATCTAAAAAAAAAGTGTTTCTTCCCCCCTTCGGTAGTTGCATAAGTTATTTAATAATCTGATTGTTCATTTTATATTTTAAGGGGCCTGTTTTATATATTATATTAGCTATTTACGCAGAAACAGTGAAGCCAACATCTAATCGATTGCATAGACAGAAGTTTTTTTTTCTTTGTTTGTTTTTTGACAAACCTTTATTAACATTTAAATTTATATACGTAACAAGTGAATGCCAGGGGTACACATTATATACATAAAATAAAGACAAACATGAATGGAAAAATGCTAAGTTAAGTCATTAGGATATGATAGCAGATCAAATTGACCAGGAAGAAGAGTAAAGAGAGGGGTACACTATATATACACACAGCATTTCCGATGCATATATTCACATAGGGGCCAGAACTACATTCAGTTTATCCAGAACACAGTTTGTTTAAATTGCTTTTTTAATTTTCCAGTCTTTTTATCGTGTTGCTACTGTATAAGTTCTTGGCAGAAGTGGATTATATTTGGTTTGGAGCCTGTCCATCCTGTTTTATGGATGTGAAATTTTCCCAGAAGAAGCAGAAGTTGGATGAAGTAGATCAAGTCTCTGTCCATGTCTTTATGATCAAAACAAAGTAAAACATATTTTTCTGTAAATTGGACTACTTTGTCCAGTTTTCTGGCGGCATAGACTGAAGTCTCTCGATGCTGCTCGACCATCGATGTTTTCTAATCGACTAGTAATACCTGACTGAAACGGATTCCAAAACAATACGTCACATCTACGCGACAACGGGGGGGTCACTGACGGAGACAGTCGTATTGCATAAAAACTAGCAGATTTTTGGGCTTAAAACAAAGACAAACATGTCTACTGCTATGAATTTTGGTTCTAAGAGTTTTAAACCTCGAGCTCCCGACAAAGGCTCGTTTCCTCTGGATCATTTTGGTGAGTGAGGACTCGGACTGTCCTGGTTGTTTGGTTAACTAACGCTTAATTCTACCTTATAAAATAGATACTTACACACATTTTCAACTACGTTTCCAGCTGTTTAGTTTGTTGTAAATGTTGAATATTAGCAATGAAGGAAACGTAAAGAAATTCAAAGCGGGTTAAGCAAAAAATGATTAGATCTTTGTGATTGTTTAGATGTAATTATATTATCTCGATCCTAAGGTTGGTTAAAAACCTAGTTAGTTAAGACATTTATCGCAGGCCTTGTTATTTTATTCCTCATTTACTCGTTGGAAGCACTTAATACGCTATTTATCAGCAGAGTTTTGCTGTTTTAACGATTAAATTAGTAACATAGTATCAAACGGTGTCGACAACAAAAACAAGAGGTAGCAGAAAATGAAACGTTAACGTTGATGAAGCTGCACACTTCTCGCGAGAGCAAGACAATTTACACCACAAAAAGTAAGGAAATTAGTGTTTGGTTGTTTTTTTTCTTAGTTGTAACAATGTTTCTTGCCAATAAATCTCATACTGTTGGAAAGATTGTTTAGTTCCCTTTTTTAAATGGTGCTCATTTGGTAAGAAAAAATGCATTTAGGCTATGGGATGAGCAGCTGAGTCTATTTAGTTGGTAGCACCCATGGGAAACTTGCCAAATCTTCTCTGCCAATGCCAAAGAGCTGAATAAAAAGGCTTGCCAGTTGTATAAGATTTATTGCCAAGAAGCATAGTTACAACAAAGAAATAAACAGACACGACTCTTCTTCCGTTTTATTAATTTTTTTTGCTAAGTTAAGGGTTGGAGCGATGTGCTCGAGTCTCAACAGCTTACTTCCATAACCAAACTGTAGTGCATATAAAGATGGTTTTAAAAAAGAAATGACTTATTGTATGAACAAATTAATACACTATTTTTAACCCTGTATTCCTGTTACCATTTTCCTCTCAATGTTACCATAAACTGATTCTTTTGTAGTCCAAATGTGGTACATCCAACACAACAAATACAAACGTGGAACCCTGAGGGAAGAACATGCATGACGCGAACATTATAGCACATTTAGAGTGACTGAGTGAGACTAAAAAACCAACAGTCAATAAAAAAAAAAGACATAAATATAGAGATAGTACAATGAATAACATTAGAAGGAGATGAAAGGCACTAAAATACAAATGATCTATTCAGATGTCATACAGTAGTCGAGCTGAAAACAAATGTGAGGCTGAAGTAATTAAGTAAGTTTAAAAGATGCAAAAAGCTTCATCACGTGTGTTTTAAGTAAAACTGGCTGCACAACTGTAGTGCTCCTACAGTTTTTTTGTTGAAGATCTGTTAACTTAAATAGAGACAAGCCACTTCAAAAACCATTGTTATGTGTTCAAACTTTTTCAAACTAGTAAAAAGAGCCGCTGCAGCATTTTGAAGAACTTTTAAACGATGCCGAGAACACTCATCCGAACCAACAGACGGTGTGACAGTAGTCTGGGCAGAAGACGATATAAGTATAACAAGAGTAGATTTAGTGGTTTTCATTAAAAAAACATTAAATGAATAAAACACACATCTACTAGTACTACTACTACTACCTTAAAACATGATCTGAACCATCACAGTTCTCATAACCTTACATGTTTGGACACTGAGGCTGATTTGAACTCACTGTTGTTTCAGGAGATTGTAAAACCTTTAAAGATGTCTTCATGAAGTGCTTGAGAGAGAACAGCTTTGACAACTCCAAGTGCCGGCTGCAGTCCAAAGACTACCTTGAATGCAGGATGGACAAGTAAGAGAGCTCATGATTCGATTGTAAACACTGCTTACTGACTCGGCAGATTTTAACTGACTCGTCTTGTGTTTTCCAGTCAACTCATGACCAGGGAGCCCCTGGAGAGACTGGGATTCAAGGACTTGATGGATCCTCCTCCCAGCCAAGACAACAAAGATGCTAAAGTCTGACGCTTCCAAGTTGCACTGCTTGGTGTTGATTTGAACTTATCCAACCATCAGCTGTGAATGAGATGGAGACACTCAGCCTCCAGAGACACATAAAGGACAAAGATTGTTGATTATGAAGCTGCAAAGAAGGGCTTCAAGGACTGAGTGCAGCTCCTGCAGGAGGATGTTGATTCTGAGTTTGAGTGGAAACAAATGATGTTCTGCATAACCTGAAAATGTCTAATATAAGAAGAGATGCTGTTTGTTTGTTTTTTGGCAGAACAATAAATATTTTTTATTTAAACTTTTGGGTCAATACATTTGTTACAGTCAGTCAAATTCAGTTCTATTTATATTACGCAAATACAGTATTTGTTGACCAATTGGTACTGCAGTTGTATGGATGGAGGTTTAGGGAAAACGATACATGGGGACATCTTTTTCCCCCTTTTTTTAGAATCCAAACATTTAACGTAATATCAGCTCTAAAACAGTCACAAAGTCATCAGTGCATCGGTTGTCTTGCATGGTAAATTTGAAAGAGTTTGACTAAGTTTATAAACTGGGTTGCGTAGAAAAAAAGGAGAATTAGCTGTAAGTGTATTAAAGAAAACAGGTTCTGGATGTAAAAATGATGTGTTTACACCGACAACTCTTAAAGAAGTAATTGGATTAAAAAGATACCAGATTTCCTTGAAGTATTTGTTCGAGTCAGAAGAAGGCAAAAAGAAACTGGAGATGGTCAGAGTTTCATTGCAGGAGCAGTTTATTCCAGAAAGAAAGAAGATTTCCTGTCTGGTAAAAGACTTAATTTCACATTATAAACATGTCCTTATTTCACTTATCCAGTTTAAGGGAATATGTTTAAATGCTTAATTTAAGTAAGAATATGAACTGCTTAAAATTTACTCTGCGCTCTTATTTCTAGTGCAAGATGTCTCTAGCCTTTTAAAACCTGAGGTCCCCAAATTTTGGGATGTTGAAAACAGATGGCCTAACTGTCCTAAATAAATGCTAATTTTAGAGACTTTGCTTAAACTCTTTGTGCAAAATAAAAGTCTCATTTTTTTTCTGATCAGAGTTTTATTTTGCAGAGAAAATGTTCACATGTTGCACTATGATTTGATCAAGTTTAAAGCTGCATCATTCCAAAGAGATATTCATATTCATCCTGAAAGTTTTAGCTTTTCTTTTCTTTTCTAAGGTAAGCCTGGAAGTACTTTTATTTGTGCTGGGTGCCATCATTTATTCTCCACCAGTAACACATATACTGATATTTAGACATCTTTAACAAAATTCCCCTTTATTATGACTTCAAAAAATATTCAAATAGACCCAGTGTTTGCAGAGTTATGTTAATTTCATTATGGGTATTCTGCAACCCACGGCTCCTCAGCCCTTCTGCACTGGCTCTAAAGGAAAACAGAGAGTAATTCTGCATAGACATGTAATTCACGCTCTGTAAAAACTTTATTTGTGCCGAAAAAACAGAACATTTCCATAATATTAATAGTTCAGAGACCTAGAGAAATCAGGTGAAGAAAAGATTTTTAAAAAAAAGCCTTTATATAAATCTATTGTCTCAACAGCAAGATGAGCAGCCTTCTTTGCATGTTACATAAAATAATTCACATGCACACACAAGAAGACACAAGCAGTTCATCACTAATGAAAGAAAGATAACTCTTTCCCACAACTTTAATTAAAAAAAGAGGATCAAAGTTTAAATATGAAACCACCAGGACAGAGAACAGGAAAGCCTGGGAGCCATCTTTCAGGTACATTGGACTTCCTTGCTGAGTTTGATCTTTCAGGATCAATCCCAGCTGGTGTCCCTTGACCAGGACAGTCTCCGCAATTAGCAAATCAATATTAAGTTATTACACAGGTGATTTGTCCAACTTCCTCATTATCTCTTAATTGATTTCCTAACAAGGATTAGCGCCACCTGAGGGAAAACTAAATGCTGATTCATACGTTAATTATGACAAACAAGCACCATTCATCATTATAACCTCAGTTCCAAATAAAAGTTGGGATGTGTAAAATGCAAATAAAAACAAAATGCAATGATTTCCAAATCTTATAAATCCAGATTTAATTCTCAATAGAACATAAACAACATGTCAGATGTTGAGACAGAGGTTTTACCATTTCATGAAAAATATAAGCTCATTTTATATTCAATGACAGAAGCAGATCTGTCTACAGGTGGAACAGGAACAACAAAAGGCTGGAAGTGTAATCAGCACAAATAAAAACAATTAAAAATGGAAAAGCATTTGACAGCTAGTTAGGTTTATTAGCAGGTCAGCAACATGACTGGGTGTAAAAGGATTTCAGAGAGGCGGAGGTTCACCAATCTGCAAGGAACTGCATCTAAAAAACGTGGCACTATCGCAGCAAAATAATCCTCAATGTAAAATTATAAAGATTTAAAATCCCACCATCTACACCGCTGTCTACTCTGGTCCAAAGCTCGTTTAAATGTTATGGGGGAAAGTGGAAAACCGTTCAGTGGTCAGATGAATCAATATTTGGAATTATTTTTGGAAACCCCAGACACTGTGTCCTGCAGACCGAACAGGAGGGAGACCATCCAGTTTATTATCAGTGGACAATTTAAAAGCCTGCATCTCTGCAGCTGTATTAGTGGCCATGACGAGTAGCTTCCACATCTGTGAAGCTCCATCAGTGCTGATAAGTAGATGGAGGTTGTAGAGCTACATCTGCTCCCATCCAGACGACGTCTCTTTCAGGGAAGGCCTTGCAGATTTCAGCTAAACCACACACTGCATCCATCACAACAGCACAGCTTCACAGGAAGAGAGTCCGGGTGCTGAACTGGCCTGCCTGCAGTCCAGACCTTTCACCAGTAGAAAACAAATGGCTACAAAACAATTTTTTCAATGAAATGTTCTTCATTTTAACATCTGATCTGTTTTTATTGGGAATAAAATATGGGTTTATGGAATTAGGGTTGTAGTAAAATGACACCAGGAACCACAGAGTATTGTTGGACTATTTTAAAACTGTGCCCGAGGTAAGATCACAGACACTCAAAACAACCAATAGACAACTTGTTCCATCAATATAGAGGTGGTTGGCAAGTGTAAACGGCTAGATCTGGGGTTCATTACATCAGATTGTGGAACAACAACAGAACCAAAGCAAGGCTGTTATATACAGTAACAGTACTAGTAAAAAGTCCTGTTTATTTTGAGTAAGTAGGTGTGTCCAAACATAACTGGTACTGTATGTAATATCAGTTCACTGCAGATGTATTTTAATTGGTGGGATTGAAGATTAAGTGTTCATTTAAAACAATTAAGTTTGTTTTTCTGCTGTAAAAAATATTGTTCTGACAAAACTGAACAGCTCTCCATCTAAATATCTTGAGAATATTGAGTTTAAAATTCCAGGATAATAGTTGGCGCCCATAAAATTAATCATCAAATCAGAGCATACACAGTTTCCACCCCATTTGTTTTTTTTTTAAAAGGAGAATTCCAAAACTTAAATCTATAAAGGGTAAAGGGATTTATATATTCAGCTATTGGGCTAAACCTCTCCATCATCACTGCACTTATTCCATGCAGAGACCTCGGATTTATCACTAAAATAACGTGGGGGAATTCTCCTAATTCTTTTGTGAGATAGGACTGATAAAATTGAGAACCTCCATATTGACCCGAAACATTTTCCTAAAATAAAAAACACTCCCGCCTCCTAGAGCAGGATTCCCACATGGACCAGCTTATTCATTGACCATAAACCAACATAATGCAGCTTATTACCGTACAGATTGATTAAAAATATGGCTCCAAGATGTGATTGTACTTTGCCTGGATCTGCCTCAGTCATAAATCCTGGAAAAACATCAGCCTATATTTAATGGAATTAGAAGAAAATTCTCTTTAAAAACTACCAACTTTGTACTTTTAGTGCAACTCTGTGACACTGGCTTACTGGTAGAGGTGTTTCATACGGGCTGATGGACACTACGCTGTATTTGTTACAGTTTATTTTATTCCAATTACAGGTTGGTTTTATTCCTGAGCTCTGGCTCTTTATAATAACTGAAGAAAAGAAGAAAAAAAAACAAAAAAAAACTACACACACAAGCAAACTAAAAACTGTATGAAAAGTGACGACCACGATCCAGTAAGAAACAGCTTCAACGTCTACAAAAATCAGCTTTTCTCCAAAAAACAAAACAAAAAAAACCCACCATCACTAATGTATGTTAGTATAAAACACTGGCTGAGTCAGCTGACTGGGTGATACTGGGATGGGGAGAAAGCGAGTTTAGAGGAGGAGGAAAGGGGTCCCAGTTATCAACGGGAGGAGTTGGAGCTGGAGCGGGAGCGGTGACGGCGGCGGCCTGGTGATCGAGATCTGCGCCTTATAGGGGAGCGTCGTCGAGGAGACCGGGACCTACAAAAGAAAATTAAATCAGCTGTTACCTCAGCGTTCACCAACATCCTCATTTATATCCATCTGAAACTATTTTTCCACTTCTTCCTCAATCATCTGTCAGCTAATAAAGAGGAAAATAGTCACTTTGTCTTCAGTGGTTTGTAACGTAAAGATAGAAAAATGAATAAACATAAAACATCCGACTGTTTCACAGAAGATGGGTCAAATTCACAATATTCAAGCGAATAATTGAGCAAATTTAGGGGTTTAATATAAATAAACACGCATTTTAACAAATTCTGTGTAAAAGTGGGTATTTTGTTGTCATCGTTAGGATGCACAACACATTTTACACCTCCGATGCTTTTCAGGGTTCACAAAAGCTAAAAGGAAAATGATCCGTTTGGATTTGGTTTATTGAGTTCTGGAAAGCTTGACTACTTTAACTACGGTTTGAGCAGGAAACCATTGAAATTAAAATTATGTTAAAAAAAGTGCCACATTATTCCCCATTTTAAACCACCTGCATGCAAAACATGAATCTGACTCATTTGTAGGATGAGCGTAACATCTGAGATTTACCCTGTTATGTTAAAGCTGCATGAATGCAGAATTTCATTCATATGAAGAACACAAAGTCAGATGTGTTCCTAGTAATTCTAAATGGGAAATGTGGATTTGTTACTTTTTAGGGTTTTCCAGAGTTGTCTGCTGATATTAAAAAATGCCGTCAGCAACTATAGCTTCAATCAGTAGTGTTCTGCCATCTTACTTTCCTGTGGTTACACTTGTATCAGAAAACTTTACATTTCTGAGCCTTGACAGAAGATCTCCTGTTGTACAGGCTCAATAAAAGATATCTTTAGCTCAGTAGTAAGAGTGTCAGCACTCAAAGTTCTGAATATATGACATTTATATTGGCGATGGCCATTTCTAAAAAATAAAACTTATCACCTAGAATCATTTAACCATTCTTCTAATACTCCCGCCCTCAACAGGTGCTTGGTAATGCCAAACACCATGTCAGTAGCACTGTCCTGTACACGCTACTTTTCCACTTAGTCCCCAATAACTGCAATAAAACAAATTTGACATTTTCAAGTACGCTACCGTACGAGCGTAGTTCTGGTCTGCAGAACAGCTTGGTGCATTTTCCAGGAAAGTATGACGTGATGGTTTCGTACGTCTCCAGTTTAAGCTCTGTCCATGAATCTGTGGTCACAGACAGCTTCTCAACACTCGCTAACTTGAGTGTGCTGTTCACTTCCAGTATCATCATTCAGTTTTGTCAGTCCTGTACTGGTTTTTTCTTGTAATGTAATGGTTTTTCCTGATGTGACTTTAAACTCGGGTTCAATAAATTCCATTAAACTCCAAAAACCTTCAACAAAAGTTCTTCTTTAAGCAACATCACTGAGATGAGGTCCATTATTTGCTCTTCATGACTGATTTTGTAGATGGACCTTCTGTTTGAAGCTTCACTCTTAAATGTCTGTACATACTTGTAGTAGATAAGCAATGTGGTAGCTTTACCCAGAAGAGGTTGACCTGGACCTCTTTTTCATTTATTGAGTGGTTGGAACTTTGTGTCTTTCTCTCTGCATATTTATTATATTTGTACTTCATCATAGCACATCAGAACAACGCTGTACCAGGACCGAGCAACAGTGAAGCGTTTTGGTTTTTTCCAAGCAGTTTAAACAGTTTGGCAAATTGCTGCCACCTTGTGGTGAAAGTAACACATTACTACCAGGTGCCAGTTAAAAGTCATACAGTGAAACAATTCAATTCTTATTTGATATGCTGTATAAAACTTATATTTGTATCCACAATTACAATTTATTATATAATCCAATTATACAATCTATCTAAAGTTTTCTGCTTATAAAAAGGGGATCAGAAACAAAGTGATGAACTAATTGGAATCCAGCCTTAAACAAATCTTAGAAACAAAACATTGTGTATGAAAAAGCTTTTTCTCTTTAAACTGGAATTGTATTTTTGTTCAGAAAATAAAGTTGGATATTTCCAGTCATTTTACAGAGCAACTTTGGTCAATTTATACTCACAAAAATACTTTCACACAAAAAGGTTTGCCATGAAATAAGCCAAAATCATCTTGATATGTTTTAGATTAATAAATATTTTGATGTGCTTTCATAAACCTTGCTCTATACTTTATAATTCTGACCTCTTCCTGTGTTTAATGTCTTATAAATAGCACTCAATATAAAGCAGATTTTCAGGACATCTCCATTATTTATTATTTTATCCATAATATCTTATTATTATTTCTCCATTCAAATAAATGACTGACGTGGATGGGACTTCTGTGTTTAAGACTTTTAGATCTGACACACTACAGAGAAGATAAATGTCACAGAAAGCAAGAGATTTCTTTGCATTCATATTCATCACACGCCAACTACCTTCTCCTCATACGGGGTGGAGTACGCCGCCACATCGGGGGTGGAGGCGGCATCCTGCGGGGAGGCGACAGCCTGCGAGGTGGGGCACGTACTGTTGGTGCCAGCACAGCTGTGACGGTTATTTCCTGACCGTCAATCTGACCTGAAGGACATGCGTGAGAGAGTTACACGGGTCATAACACGACTCTTCACCACAACCGTCCATGTTCATATTCTTTCACATCTGCTCACTTCCGCCCATGTGCTTCAGAGCCTTCTCGGCCTCCTCCGGGGTCTCAAACTCCACGTACGCGTAGCCCTTGGACAGATGAGGGTGGAGACGATTCATGGGCATGTCAATCATCTTGATCTTGCCATAAGGGGAGAAAATCTCCTGGATGTGTTCCTGTTAAAGAACAAAAGGGAACTCCTGATGACTCATTCTCTCTCTTTGATCAGTGGAAATTTCACCTCCTTAGATGAAGGGAATTGAAACATTTTTCTTTTTATCTGGGAAAACATGAGAATCTTTGGGTGGTGAGCCATCACATCATCTCAGATAATGCAAACACAAAAACATTTTAATGGCCGGCTGCCAACACTGTATTTGTGCCTGTGTAGACGTGTCAAAAATAGCACAAAATGTTAATAGTGACACAAAAACAGGAAGTCAGACCAGTGAAAGCAACAATTGTGGTTAAGATTTTACCTTGATGACATTTCTGGTCAGCCGGCCCAGGTAAACTTTGGTAGGTTTGGGTGTGGGGCTCCGACGTCGGCGATCTCTGTCATCCCTCTTTGCTGATTTTGACCTACAAAGACATTCGTTTTTCATTTAATGACCTAGGACAGGATTTTAACTGGAGCTCCTTAAATGAAAGGAGGTAAGAATAATCTCCTCCACAATCATTAGAAGTTTTACAGAAGTGGCAAAAATTTGTTGTAAATTCATTTTCATATTGAATTTTTTTATCTACTTCCACGGTAACAAGTTTCATACTTTGAACGTGAGCGCCGTCTGTTGTTGTGACGCTGGCGGCTGGGGCTTGGAGAGGAGGAAGAGGATGAGGAAGAAGAGGAGTGGGAGCTGGAGGAGCCCGAGTGGCTGGAACCAGAAGAGCTGGATCCACTGGACGAGCCGGAGCTGGAGCCGGAGCTGCTGCTGGAGCTCGAGCTGGACCTAAATAACACATTAGAATAAAACTGGGGATGAATCCACTTGTTTAAAAACTCAAAAACAGAACTGAAAACAAAAGGTGAGATAAGTCAGACGCTGGGAGTTTTATTTTCTAACAGCAGTTGCTGACCTGCTACTCCCGCTGGAGGCGCTGCGCCGAGTCCGGGTCTTGTCTCTTCCGCGGCCTTTGTTGGCTCCTTCTTTCGTGGCTCCTGATTTCTCCTTAGTGCGGGGTTTGCTCTTGTCATCCTCCTTCTTCTTTGTTGGAGAAGGCGCCCTGTTTGATTAAGAGGAAACAACATGCCCACCACAACATGTATGTTAAAAATTCGGAACATTTTCACAGCATCGCCCTCCTGTCAGACACAACTTTTCATTAGGGTACTAATGCAAACCCATCTGTCTATCTAAACACACAAATGTATCTAAATATATATTTTTTTAGCTTTATCAGTTATTACAGATCACATACAAAAACTTAGAGTGACAGAGGAGTGAAAGCGTCAGAAGGAAATAACTTCAAAATCTAATCTGGTTTCTGGACATTTCTGTATCCAAAAATAAAAACTGACAATTACAAAAGCAACTGGATTAAAGTTAAAGTTATAATTAATGAATAAAGGGCCAGCTAGATTTGAAGAACTTTCTGTCAAACAAGCTTATTGGGATGAAGTTCATTCAACCAAACTCGTCGACTTGCTCAAATACAGCAGCAGTTCTCTTTGGATCAGTCTTTTCTTGTACAACTCTTTGAGTTACTCATATAGAGGTTCCCTCAACTCCTTTATTTATATAAACACACACACACACACACACACACACACACACACACACACACACACACACACACACACACACACAC
>JBBBVU010000023.1:19158543-19170855 GCA_037177055.1 Atherinosoma microstoma | reverse complement strand
ATATCATATGGGTGCCTATTAATTAAAAATCCATTATATTATATCATTATTTGAAGTCCTGTCTATGTGGCCATTGCACTGCGTTGGTGTGCTCCAGCCAGAGAAAGTATAGCATCAATTGTGGGCAGTGACAAAGCAAAGCTGCCCTGTAATTGAACTGTCCAGTGTGTGACTGAGTGTGTGGCTGAGTGTGTAATTGACTAGTCCTGTGTGCTAGTTTGTGTATTTGTGTATGTGCACTTGTGAGAGTAATTGAAGTTTCTATAGCTGCCTGGCGGATGTTCATTGATTAGGGAATCAAACGTAGCCACTCTCACAGGGCAATACAGTGCCTTTTATTAGCCTTGCTCCATGCAATATAACACAAGCACACATTTAAAACAGACAGTCTGAGATGAAAAACCAGATAGGAGATTTCATTTACTGTCCTGTCAGTCACTGCTGATTCATCTGAGACTGGAACAAATGCGCTTGGCTCATTTGTGATACATGACTTCAGAGGGAGATTAAGAAAAAGAAACCTTTTTATAAAAAAAAAGCAGAGGGCTCACAGAAAAGCCTAAACCATAAAGATAACAGGCAGCGGCAGGAAAAAAGAAATAAACACGATCACTAGATACAGCAGGGATAAGTTTGATTATAATGAATCACACTGACAGCAGTTTCTCCATCTCATAAAGCAGAAAACACTGATAAAATAACTGGGGAAAAGCTTAATGAAACTATAAATAACCAAGCGCTTAATTCAAAATAGAATATCTAATTTTAGAAAAACAGAAAATAGAAAGATAGAAAGAAAAAAAATAGCAGCATTATGGGCCCCTTTAAAACTGAGTAACAGACAAGTAAGCCATATAAAAATAATCATATCTGAAAGTTACAGTGATTTGATTGGCTGTATCAGTGAGACTTTATTTGAAGCAGATTTTTAATGCTTAGTAATTAAAATGATCAAATCTAATTTGTTGGTTATGATCTTAGAAGCATCTTTATTGGTTGTCTCTGTGGATAATATCACTTTACAAAGACACATATGACACAATTTTCATGTCTTCGGGTTGAAATTAATATTGTTTTTGCCATGAACCGCATAACAGTCTTTGAATTGTTCTTGTTTTAAAGTTTTGAAAAGCTCACAAGAATTAGTCCAACTCAAATACTGCTTAGGTTAGGCATCAAACAAGTTTTTTTTCTTTCTTCAGTCAACACAAAAGTTTCAGTGGCACCGCACTCTTCAGTTAAGCTAAACAAAACAAACTAAACTATCTCCAGGCTCTTTAATTTTCCACTTACTGATGAGGAAGTGCCGCCGAAGTTAGTGATTCAGCCCAGGTTTTAATTGTAACCTTTTTCCAGGAGAAAGGGGAAAGAGCTGCAGGCTCCTACATGAGGTAAAAATATATCCTGAGGAGGTGACTGAACTTCAACAGAGCATGTTGCCACACCATGCTACATCTCTTGCACTGCTCACTTGCATGTGAGTGAATAGAGAGAATGTGGACATAGCTTAAAGAATATCTTAAGCTGGAGCAAACCCTCAAGTGCATCATTGAGGTGGATGTGGATGGAGATTGTTATTTCCAGCTGTCACAAACTGACCTCTTCCAGTTTATGTGCAGGAGGAATTGTCCTGCAGAACAAAAATGTTTCTTTTCTTTAGTTGGTCCAGTAAGTACAACAAAATGCTGGAGTCAATCAAATGAAATAGGTCCAGCTCTTGTCACTGCAGTCATCTGGAACGACCAGTGTCTATTGATCCTGCTGGACCACTTCTGATAACTGGAATCTAATCTTTGACAGGGTGTAAGCCTTCAGCCCTGGTTGACGACTGGCAATAAATAGATAAAATGTTCTTAAAATCTACTGCCACATGAACATATAAACTGTACCCATTCAAAATCATGCATCATTTCTATTACTCTTTCATTGGAAGCATCACCACATTCTCCATAACATGCTGGTTCCATTCCATCAGCCTCCACAACAGAAATCGCCTAGAGAGCACAGCCAAAGTCTGCTCTAAGATCATCGGACAGTTGACCAGAACTCTCTCCCCCATCTATGAACAGCAAACTCTCAGGCTGGCAAATAGGATCATGCAGGATCCCTCACACGCTCTCCACCCTGCATTTGAGTGGCGCCAACTACGCTTCCCTTGCTGCAGGACACAGAGAAGGAAAGCCACCTTTGTCTCCATGGCTGTTCACCTCCTCAACTCATCCTAAATCCTCCTACACCAATCCATAGACTGTTACCCCCAATATACTGTGAAAGTACCTACAATCAGTACTGCTTTTTTTCTCAAGTTATGCAACGCCTACCTATTTATCTATTTATATTTTTTAATGTTTGATTTCAATACTGGGTCACTCACACAAGCTATGTTGTTTTACATGTGTATGTGTATATATAATTACCAATTTTGCCCGTTTGCTGTGATACTTTGCACCTGCTCTTTTTGTGTACTGTCTGCTGCTACAACTGTTTTTAAATTGCCCCCCTGGGGACAAATAAAGTTTTTTTAATTGAATTGAGTTTAATTTCCATCCAAATTCGTGTTTGCGTGGTAGCTTGGAGCTGTAGGACAGAATACACACTTCAAAGGAGCAGTCAGACCAGGCCCTAAAACCAGTTGCAGTAAATAAGTGCATTGATGTACCCTCTCCCTGTGTTGTTGTGACTGAACTATGCAATCTTATTAAAATCGCAGGACAGCCAACTTGTTAAAAAAAGAAAATTTTACATCTCTTCCTACCTCAGGATATATAAGGGGCTTTGGAGCATAAGTTCAAAATGATAATAGTCTAAGTTCAACAGTCATATAAACAAAAACATTGATTCAACATGGTGGTGTTAAAAAGCTACCTCCTATAAACATAAAAATATAGCCATTGTCTTAAGACTGGAGGTTTGTTGTGCAGACAAATTATTTCATGTGTCCCCGTTGCCCTTCAGTTTCAGCAGTGCTGTTCGGCCTGCGGCTGTAGATAAAGATAATTTTTCCATCTAAACCTGCTGTGCGACATTCAGTCAGTCCATGCATGAACACCACCTTACTGACTGCTTAATTGTCACATTTAATTATCTGACTGTAAACCTGTTTCCTGCTGACCCTTAACAGCTTTCTGAGCTGCTGCGAGCCAGGAAACTGCTTTCCATTCAGCTAGTCCAACATAGTCATGCTTTTTTTTGCCCTCTCAAACCCGAATGGAGCCTAAACATACTCCCAAATGCATGATCATTAAGAAGAAAAACGAAAAAAAAAGGAATATAATAGTGTTGTATCACTCCCCATGACAGCTATTACTTTTCCATTGATTTAGTATCTGATATTTAGGTTTCTTTAAAGCCTATGTTGTCAATTCTCCTGGCAATTAATATGCAGTCACGTTCTGCGAAAGGAAATTAATTAAACTGTAGTTGATTTAGTTTCAATTAACTTAAGATGTTAATACGTTGTAAATGATCATACATATTTTCATTTTAAATGACCTATACAGTTCCCATGTCCATCATGTTCTTTATCTCCAGGAACAAATGTGGGGAAAAAGAAACAGCCAAAGGAAAAGCTCCCTTCCTCATGATGACAAATCAGCACTACAATAGCACTTCCATGTGTTTTATGCTGTTTGAATGATTAAAGTTTAGAAGGGACCCAGTATTTCCCGAACTAAAAGGTAGCACAAGGTGGCATTGGATGGTGCTGGGTACAGGAAAAGTCATTTACAGCATGTGGATATCACAAAGTCACAGCTGGAACGCAGCGACTTCTCTGGGTTGAAGAGATTCAAAGGTGTGAGAGGATCTGAGAGGATTTTTTTGCTTCACACTGCTAGGAAGAGCTCATGTGGACAAACAGACCACATGGTTTTGATTTTTAGCACAGTAACTGCAGCAAAATGGTCAGTTTCTGTTGGTGCAGATAGTAAATGAGGGCCATGGTGTACACATGGTGGATAAAAACCATGAAGGGTAAGAGAGGGAAGCAGGTCAGTGAAGATTCTTATGAGGTGGGGATATACCTGAATTTATCTGAAGTCCAAAAACTGGAATGAATAAGTCTAAGTTCTGAGATCATTTCATCCATTGACCTTTGTATTTATTGATCAAAAGTAGGACTTGTCTATTGCTGCACTTGCATGGATATTGAAATCTAGATATAGCCATTTGAGGGGAGAAAAAAAAACGTAAACGTGTGTTGTATATACCGCAGTTGAGCATATTCAGTTTAAAATTCTGGCTCAGTTGTGATATTAAATGTCAGGATGAGAAACACTTAGAAATGATGCATGTCAAAGCTCTAAGTCTATCTGAAATCATATCACAAAATGTTGACATTATCCCTGCAAAGTCCTACTCTGCTAAAGTGAAGCAAAACAAAATTAGAGAGGTTTTAGTTCAGAAAATCCAGGCGAGGTTTCCAAAATTGCCATTTTGGCACAGTTTGGCACAATTGTCACCATTTGTGCCATCTGCATTTCCTTAAGTGCAAAACTATCTATTTCATTTTTTACATAATTAATTATATTCAGAGTTGAATACAACAGTTTTCCAACCGCTTGCTGTGCGCTCTGCACAGTGTGCGTAGAAAAGCAGTTAAGCTTCCCTGTTGTGTGTGTTTGCGCAGGCCTATAGCTCTGCAGCAGATATGTTGATTTTGACAAATAAGACATCAATCAATTCGTTACAGCCAGTAGATTGTACCTACACCCACGTAGGAAAGATTGACAGCAATTTCAGCCAATCAGGCCGTTGTTCAGGACAGACAGGCTCCTGCATTGGTGGATTGTAAAGGCTTCGTTTGGGTCCTAAAGACCTGTAACTAAACCCAAAGTTTTTTTTTTGTTTCGCTAGAGATTATTTTAGAAAATTATGTGTAGATTTACTGGTAAAAAATACTTTTCACGGAGAAACAGCAAAGGTAAGAGAAGGTTTTACAACTAGTTTCTTGCCGCGTGGTTTCTGCTGTTGCTGTTTATTGGCTTCAATCGCGGTAATGCTTTGGTGTAGAGAGCTGTGAAGCACATGGTTGGATTCTGTGGAGTCTCTGCTTTAATTTGAGACATATTTTGTGCTCATTAGATGCAGCGTTGTGGCTGCGGAGACAAATGTTGTATATATGTTGCCATTGTGCCGTGTATCTACGTTTTGCATGTTTTATTTCATCTAGATATAGCTTTAGTTGTGTTTTGCACCTTTTAAAAAGGTTGCTGCTGGCTTGTAGCCTAGCCTCTGCAGTTTAATTTGATGTGCACCATTGCTATAATCTCTGTCATTAATGCATCGTTTATCACTGTTGTTGATGAGTAACAATCACTAGGATCCTTAAAAGGGGCCTCTGGGATTCAACAGGGCTGTAGGATTTGGTATCTAGCCTAAACATAAACTGTAACAGAAAAACATCCCTCCGCTAAAGAGACATAACAGGAAAGTTAAACCAAGAATTTTCAACAAACTGCTGTGACAAGGAAGCTGGAGGGATAAACGACTAAACTAAGATTCCTTCTATTTCCTGTTCCTCTGTAAAGCCCCCTTTCCACTTGTACCTACTCTACCTTCTCTACTCTACTCTACAAGGTTTCAGGGTGTTTCCACTGGGGCTGTGTATCCATGTTAAAAATGTGACACTAGGGGAAAATAAAAACACATAATAATGTCAGATTTAAAAACCATTGAGCTACGCTGCGAATGTTGTGTTTTGTTTATATAAACTGAATCATGTGGTTGATTGTTGTTGAATTAAAAACTAAAAAACTAAATGCGTTGCCTCCACCGATATTTTGAATCAGATTTGCAGTCTTGCAGCACTGGTCTGTTTCCGCTCTCACCCAGAAGCTGCATCCAGTTTGCACCTGCTTTTCAAAAGTAATATAGATGCAGAAACAGCCACCGCACTTTTAGTAAATCACATTGCGTGTGAAAAGCTGATTTATTTGCATCTACTCCTCCCAGTATGTTGCACGTTCTGGGAGAAATTGCCAGAATGCATATCCATACAAGGCAAATGTGCTAAATGGTCCGCGTGTGCTGTCAAGTTTGCACACGTTTTAACACGTGCAAACCTTTCATAGATCCGGCCCATAATCCAGTATTATTGTTTTTGATGTTTCCTATTTTAACATGTATTATATATTCTCAGTGAAACATGTTTGTAAAGTTTGCAAAGTATCTAAAGTAAATTTTGCGGAGCGTCTGTAGTTTTACAATCAAGTATGGTTGAATGTTCATTGCACTATTGTAGGTATTTCTCTGACCATCTTTTCTAAAATTCATCATGTTTTTGTTTTTTTTTAACATGGGAAAAGTGCCAAGAGAAAAATCTCTAGATCAATTTCCACTTTGGTTTCTCTTCAGATTTACAGAGAAAAGAATAGACAACAGGGCTGACATTTATGATGCAACCTCCTGTTTATTTCATATTCAAATAAAATTATAGCACAGAAGAATTGTTTGCAATTATTTATACAAGTAGAAAAGTGCAATGACTTTGAACTACATATTCATTTCATTATGCAGGCTGTATGTCCGTGTGTGTTTTTATGTTACGTGCTGGTATAAATTATGTCAGAGACTTATTAACTTCTTTCAATAATAAATAAGTGACGCAAAGAGGGATTTTCAGAATTTACTGTTAAAATCGTAATTTTTCTCCTTTTTTGTGATGAGCCAGACTTTCTCTCAATCAAAGTAACTCTATATAAGGTATTCCAGTTCATCCAGTTTGTGGTTGATTGGTTTTCAGAGAATGATTCATTAACTTTGAAGTTAACCTTAACTTGGGAGAAACCCCACCTTTCATCACCTGATGGGCCTTCTAAGACCTTCATTACTTCTTTTCACTCACCCCTCCATCCATTTCTTTGTAGAGAACTGCTGTTCTTTTCAACAACGGGACAGCTTTATCCTGGGTTTCACCATAGCGGGGGAATCACAGAATCATTGTCAGCTCTCCATCTTCTCATCGTCACCATATTTAAATCTCCTGAGGAAATCTACAGTATTTATCAGTCACGATGCCGGAATGAATATGAGGGAATGCACAAGATGATTTATAGACCTATAGTATAGTTTATCATGAAACCCTTTAAATACTTTAAATTTGTTGCTGGCCACTTTGGTGATGGGATTCGATGGTGTCACATTTGTTTTAATTGTTACCCGCCCAACAGCTACTCCCATAAAGGGGCAGCAGTCAGGCGGTTGAGCGGGTCGTCCAATAACCGGAAGGTTGTCATTTTGAATCCTGTTCCCCCAGTCAATCTGTTGCTGGTGTATGAATGTTCAGTGGTGGTCGGAGAGGCCGTTGGCACAGATTGACTGCCACATTTCCATCAGTCTGTCCCAGGGCAGTTGTGGATACCATGGACGTTTTAGCTTACCAAGTGGAGTGTATGAATAAGGGATTCACGATGAAGCACTTTGAGTTCCTTTAAAAGCCCTATATAAATCTAATCCACAATTACTAGAATTTATTTTGAAGATGTCCATTAAGCTGTGTTTGTCTCTTCAGCCTCTTATTTCTTCTTTGGTTTGACCTTTTTACACACTGAGGGATAAGATTGTGGTGAGCGCGTAAAATGCACTAATTCACAACTGCATAACACACCCACTCACACCAACAGCACACCAACAGCTCTTGACTTCTATGCCAAGAAGTGCTGTTTCCCTTGTGTATGTGTGTAATAATAATTCTTTTCCAGAACTGCAAATGAGAGGCAGTGCCCCCTTTTTCTAATTATACCACATCCTATTTTTCCCGTCTTTTTTAGAGATAAAATCAACAAGCAACTATAATAAACTTTTCAGAGGAAGCAGAAGACTTGAAGGCCCGTGGAATCAAGATGGTGTACATACTGTAGATGAGAAGGTGTGAGGTGACTTTATGCCTTGATAATTAGCAACTTTTGACACTGGACCCTCCAGAAATGAGTCACCTAAGCAGAAGGAAATCCATGGCTCCTTAATTACCTCAGCATACTAATGAGAGGATTTGTCCGTGATGCTGCTGCAGCCACAAAAGAGAAAATTACAAGTAAAGCTTGGGGGAAGGTTTAAGGCAGGACGAGTGGAGAGAAGCATTCAGGATGGAAGCACAAGGAATGATATTTAAAGATGATTAGAGCTGATCTTCTGAAGCTTCACGCTAGTGGACAACCAAACACAGGCGTTGATCATGTACAAGTAGAATTATTGAAGTAAACATTGCTGAACAAATGGTTAATCTTGTGGCTTGACATACATTTAATACTCAAGTATATACTCTTTGCTGGCATTATTAATTGTAACATTTGAAGAATATCCAGTGTGTTGGAAGATGTGCTTGTTGGCTAAGTGAGAGACATGTTTCTTTGCTTTCATCTGCCATCATGAATTATTCACCAATTGCCAAATGTAACAATGATGATAACCAGTGACCTTTCAATTGATTTCAGAGAACTTTGTCACCCTGAAATGTGTCTGTTAACATAAAGAAAAAATATTCTGGGAAAAGTAAAGAGCAAAAAGGCAACTTAACATGATAACATTTTTTCTTTCTGATGATTCAGAATTTGGAAAAAAGTCTTTGTTTTTTTGCCTGATTTAACATCCTAATATTTGTCCAACTGAATATATACTACCAGCAAAAGTGTGGGCACACTTTCCGATTTAGATGCAAGGTGGAAAGTGTGTCCAAACCTTTCACTGGGACTGTATGCAGTCATACTTCATTCCCTAGTGATTTCTTTAGGTTCTTTTATATTAAAATCTGCTACAATTACTTCTTTGTATAAAACAATTAAAGTTTAAGAAAGAAGAATGCTTCAAGCAAGTTTTTAATATAAGAATTGAAAGGTAGGTCTGGGGCAACTTTTTATTTTCAAAGTAAAAAAAAATGTGCTTTGTGATTTACCCTGTTATTAAAACCAAGAGCAGCCATGCTAGAAAGCTGCTGTCCATGGCCTTGATATAGGATCAGGGGAATAGGTTCGATTTTGACATATAGCATGGCCCACTGAAGCCCATGGAAGACAAGCATTTAGTTGTACCTATGATAGGTAATTCATTTGTAATATCAACAAGCAAAATAATGAAAAATACAGTATAATATTTAGGGATTGACAATTGATTACTTTTGTTTGTATATTTTTGGCTAAACTTAGTAGAGGTTTATTTTAGTAGAGGTTGACTTCACTTCACAACTTCTGTAATTTCACGAATTGAAGATATCTGTTAGCATATTTGTTACATATCAATTTTGTCCAGACAAGAAAGCTGTTGGCACTACAGTGCAATCATCAGTCATCTTTATACTTTTTTCATTTAATTTGTCTTAGACTTTTATACCTGCAAGAGCTATTTCTGTTACTAAAGAGGCTACAAAGACAGCTGAAATAAGTCACGGCAAAGCAAGTTTATTTGTGTAGCACATTTCATGTACAAGACCATTCAAAGTGCTTTACATAAAACATTAAAAGCTTAACAGCGGTGTGGAGAAGTAAGCATCAGAAAATACAAAACAGAGAAAGGGAAAAAGAAAGAATATTAGATTAAAAAGCTTAAAATACACAGTGCAGGTCAAGCTTATATAACATAGGAATTGGTGTGCACCTGCCTGAAGTGACCTGTAATACCTGTAAAGCCTTCAAGACAAGATTGGCCCTTATGTCTCAGCATACTTTACTGATGCCACAAGGGCATCTGGCTTTGATAGGGCAGTATCTTTTTATGCACATCATCTGGCAACATGGAGATCAAAGAATCAGGTGATGATACCTGTTGCATATCCAAAGAATACCCTAATCCAGTGGTTCCCAAGGTATTTTCACCCCCCCGCCTGCCCCATGTGGAAACCATGCTTGGTTTTATGTTTTCATTAGCTCACCATAAATGATTCATTCTGGCTGACTCCTTTCCTTTGATAAAACCAAAGTTAAGGTAATTACAAACACATGGCCTTACTTTTTCTTTTCTCTTTTCAAAATAAGGATGAATTATTTGCACTATGACATTTCTCATACATGACTGATTGATAAAATGATGCAAACTTAGTGTTTCCGAGCTCCCAAAACACTGGATCCATGTGAATGAAACACCCAAATGATAAAAAATAGAAATTAAATTAAAAAATAAGCTATTACACCTCAACTTGTCTCTGTGTGGGCATGACCTTCACATAAATCCTACTGGCTCTGAACAGTCAAAGTCTAGGGGACCCCCTGTGCTCTTTGGGGGAGCCCAGGTTGGCAACGACTGCCCTAACCATTTAAGAAATAATCTTACAATAATCACAGTATACATTAAATTAAACCATAGCCAGTGTGACTGAGTACAAAAGAAAAACATTTTCAGCATTCATGACAAGTGGCCCTTGTCTTAGAACAGTAGGTGGACATACAGATTAAATTCAAATGACTAGACGTGGCCTTGCTTTTTACAGGGCTGGATTTGAGCTTGTTCCAAATCTACAAATCTGTTGTTAGTGGGCTCACAACTTCAGCATGATGACCAATAGCCACTGAGTCATGTAGCTTCAAGCCCTATTTACTTGTTACCCATCCATTAGCTGACAGCTGGCCACTGGATGTTGGTAGTTAATAAACCAGACTTTGGCTCTAAACCTTCTTTTATATTTCTTACTTTAAATACACAAAGAAGCAGCAATTTCTCTGTCTGTCAGGGCTACATATTTTTCTATTTCAAATTGTTCTTCAGTACATTTAAATCAACCACATTGGACCACGGTGCTGCACAAACTGAACAAATTTGAAGACCTTTAAAGACAGTAATACCCTTGGATTGAAGTAAACAATAAAGAATTGGAAGCTAGCTTTGGAAAGAATTTGATCACAAATGCAAAATGACATTCTTTAGATCCCTACTTAGTATTTTCCTGAAATATCAATAATGATAATAATAAGAAATGCTGGAGGAACTGTGACATGGTTGGCAGTCATATTCATATAATCTAATGTAGACTACCCAAACATAAAGATTTTTTGAATACACATCTGACAAGAAATGAGAAACATTCAGGGGCACAACATGGACCCAATACTATTTGTGCTGAAAATAATAAATAGCAACTCACCACTGACCAATGTTACTTACTTTATGTTCTGCTGATGGTGAAAAGTAAAACAATTAAGATAAACTGGATGAAACCTAATCCCCTTAAATTCAGAAGTGGGTTGATACCGCGACAGAGCGCCTCGCTGCACAACTGATGTTACAGCTGCCCTTATTTAGAAGAAGATGGGCCTCGGTTATTGAATATCTTCATTTCTCTTTCTTTATAACTTTGTTCCTTTTTATCCACATATCATTCATTTTCTTCCTATCTAGGTGAGTTGAGGCCCACACACGGTGATGATGTTTTGTTCCATGATTGCCATTGTTTTTTAAAGCTGACAACAAAGTGCAAAACCCAACAAACAGTGATACATCAAATGAATGATTAAAACTAACGAAAACAGCGCTTACATAATGAAAGTCTGAGTTCTGAATTGCTCTGATGTGAGAAAGTGGACTTTTCCAGAGATTATGAAGGCCAACTGAAAATCCTCCACCACAGTAGCAAGGTATGGCAACTACATGTTACATACAGTTTGTTTTGATATGCAGTCAGACTGCCCATGAAATAATTCTTTATGTTCAAAGTGATTTTTTTTTAAAGTTTAGTAATACACTGTCCTGATCTAATACAGAGGAACATTGTATTCAAAGTGACCAATACAGAAACAAGGCGTAGAGATAACCCTTGATATCCTGAAAGCCTGCTTAGGTGCCTTGGTGGGCTCAGCATGACCCCGTATACCCCTTTGTTATAATAGTGGCAACCTTTGTGGTGTTACATAACATCCATCTGCAGGGGCAGAGCCAATCTTTTCAGCATACAATCTCCGAGAGGTTGTGGACCCCATCACATTAGACCACCCTGTTTACAAGGCTGTGTGAAAGGGTCTGATGTTTTCTTGGGAAAAACAAAAAAGCAGGTGCACTATTCGTTCATGCCAACTCAACTGTGTACATTCATCAGTTCATCATAACCAGCGGTTGTTCTGTACATTTCTTTGTAACTTGGCAGGCTTTTCCCCTTCATTAAATAATAAAAAAAAGGCATTACATGTACAAACCAGTGTTTCTTTAATTTAAAATACAAGGATTAGGCATTTTAAAATATCTAAATTCACAACTGTTAATGATATGACACAAACATGGCAATAATTAGTATTGATAAAAACAGTTTTATTCCTTCTCAAGGCAAGGCAAGGCAAGTTTATTTGTATAGCACATTTCATGTACAGGACAATTCAAGGTGCTTTACATACAAAC
>JBBBVU010000023.1:19123376-19135572 GCA_037177055.1 Atherinosoma microstoma | reverse complement strand
ATGGCTGCTGGCAGGAATGATCTCCGGTACCTTTCCATCTTACAACGGACTTGACACAGCCTCTCACTGAACACGCTCTGTAGTTTCTTCACTGTGGTGTGTAGAGGATGTGAAGAATTGTCCATTATTTTGAGCAGCTTGTGCAGCATTTATGCAACATGTTTCCTAGTCCAGTTTTGTCCAGTTTTGGGCAGCCTGTGTGAATTGTCACCTCAGTTTCCTGAGTAGTTATGTGAGTTACTATTGCCTATCATTCATCTCAAACCAGTATGCCCATTCTCCTCTGACCTCAACATCAACGAGATAATTTCATCCAGACAACTGCTGCTTATTTAGACCATTCTCTGTAAACCTTAGAGATGGTTGTGTGTGAAAATCCCAGTAGACCAGCAGTTTCTGAAATATTCAGACCAACAACCATGCCACGTTCACAGTCACTTAAATCCCCTTTTCTTCCTCATTCTCATGCTCAGTTTGATCTTCAGCAAGTAGTTTTGACCATGCCTACATGACTAATTGTATTGAGTTGCTGCCATGTGATTGGCTGATTAGCTATTTGTGTTGAGTGTATGTTTTATTCAGATTCCAGAACATACAAGCTACTACACTAACAAAATGGGCATCATACATTGTGTTTTTGGTAAATCCAGCAGAAATTCCAACAACTTTTGCCATTTGTATTTGGACATGTTTAGAAACACATGGTTTGGCTTGAAATGCAACATTTCAAATGGTACACATTTATAAACAGGTTGCCTGGTGTTGGAATGTAGTGCTGTGTGTCATGCTGGGAGTGACTACTGGATTCCAACAAGTCGTCTTGTATCATAATATGGTTACAGTGTAGCTGCTTGAACTAATTAACCATTCAAGGCGGAGCTTTTGTTATTCTTATTGTATCTCTTTTTTGCTGTACATTCTGTTGAGTTTTTGGTTCCTCTCTCTATTCACACCTCTTGCCCATTTGCTTCTTACATCAGTGTTACCTCAGCCAGGTTTCCTTTGTTCAGAAGTGGTTGTGTTCTGCTGTTTTTGCTAATGTTGCTTCCTCCCACTCTTTGCTTTTTGTTTTTTGTTTTAGATTTCTACTTTAATTGCTTTTGGTTAGCTTGGTTTTGGTTTTGCAACCAAGTATTTGATGCTTATTTATGCATGGGTTCACCACTGAATAGTAGTGCTAGTTTGTTATGTTAGAGCTTAAACAGTGAATCTAGAAGCAACAATGGTATCTACATCGGGATATTTTAATTTGTTGTTCTACACCAAACTTTCTTCCACATTGCCATTGGCTGCCCCAAGGATATTACTGTGAGTTTAAGGTCATATCTGTCTGCCCGAGCGAGTCCACTGATATGCAGGCACTGAATCAAGGGCACAAAAAGCCAAGCTGTTAAAGGGTGGGTGGGGCAACTTTACTAAGAAAGAATGGGGTTGTCTATCAAAAAAGGACTATTTGCTTTCACTGCTAAATTGACTTTCTATCTCTACTCTTGCCATGTTAAACCTGAAGAAGGTCCTGCTATCTCTAATAAAGTTAGAAAATCCCGTCTTAGACTTAGACCAGTGGTTCTCAAACTTGCCCATCCACTACTACATTTTCCCAATCCCATGCATCCCCCCCTCCCCTGTTTGAGAACCACTGATAGTATTTAAGCATCTGATCATTTAGATAGTTTAAATCTGTCACCAATACTACTGGTTAGCTTGTGCTATCTTAGGGCCTTTGCACATCAAGACCATATTTGCTGTTAGATGATGCACATTCCCTCAGTGAATGCAATCTAGCAGTGCAAGTTGGATCACTTTGTATCTGTCTCATCAGATGGTAAAACTCCCCTTACTTTTGACACCACCGTGGAGAGGGTAAAAAATGTCAGATTTTCCAATGTAAAAAAGTGTGAGGACCACAAATCATCTTCAAATAAGTAAAATAGAAGAATAATAAGGCCTTTAGTCTGATGAATTTGAACATCGTCACAACTTTATTGTGACCAAAAATGTAAAATATTTCAACATTTTGGTTGCTGTGGATAGATGTGTTCTCCCAGTGTGAAAGCCCTCGAGTCTGGAAACCACAAGATTAGTCAGTTTTCACTTGCCTCTCTTTATTCTCCTGCTGGTAATGTTTATTTATCCCTTTTCCTTTTCTGTGTTTAGGTATCTCTCCCAGCATTTTTCTTTCCTTCTGTCTTGTCTTTTATCTAATCACCAGCCTTTTTCTCCTCTTCTCTTCCTCCCTCTCCTGGGGGTATACATCGTCCTTTTCCCATCCATCCGGAACGTTCTCTGGCCTTCACCCAGTACCCTACAGCTGGTCCCCATTGAGTCTTCCTGGATTTTTTTTAACCCTTCATCTCCTTATTATCCTCATTGCTTTTCCTCCTCGCCATATACTCATTTTTAAAAAGTCAAAAGAGCTAGAAAATTACTTGACTCTTCATTCTGTCAACTTTTACAGTAAATTAATGATCCTGAGGGATAAATCTGTGAATATTTACTCAGTACTTAAGTTAAAAAGTGAACAAGTAATGAATTTGTGCCTTTTCAAGAGGTCATCTCAAAAGGTAAAACTGCCATGCATGTATCTGATCTGAATCCATTTAGTTTATAAATTAATAGTCTGTCATAAGTAAGGCCTCAATTTAAAAGGCAAACATTCCCTCTTATGCACATGCCACCCTCCTGGTTTTCTAAGCCCTCCATGCCACAACAAACTTTGACACTTCCTAATTGGGATGAATGGATTCCATTATTTAACTTCAAAAGAAACTGAAAAGAGATGGAGTGAGGAGAGATGGAAAAAAATTCACAATGTGTTACAATAACAAACATTACAGGCGCTACATTTCTCAGCTTCTTGCTATGTTCACTTCACACACACATATTACACAATCTCTACTATGACGTACATGTGTTAACAAGGTGGGCTTCAGTTTTCAAACTTTGTCTTGTGTTTTATCTCATTACGGGCCCCCAGGGGACAACTCATTTCTTAACAATGGCCGACTGCCTCTTTGAACCCCTCCTCTCGCTCTGCTTTCCGTCATACAGTAATCTTATCTCCTCCCTGTGTCACGTCGCCAATATTGACTCCCTCCTTTGCCACAAATCTTTGCCACTGATGTTGCCTGTAAGCTGACTCAGTGCACTAATGATACCAACAAAGCTGTGAGAGCAATTATCAAAGGGCTCCGGGGCCAGCGTGCGGATGTGTTGCCATTTGGTCACCATTAAAATGTTTATGTTGATTTGTTTCTTTAAAACAATGCATGTCACAGGCTCTCTATCAAGACTTTTTCTTCAATGGAATATTTTACACACAATGCCAAACCCCAGGCAGAGAAAAGAAAATTATAGACAAACATCATGCCAATCTCATTTTTTGTGCTTGTTTGGTGTAATTGAGAGATCAATGCACTTCTGAGTTTAATCAGTATTTTTGCCTAGAATGAAGCAGGCTTGGATTTACACGGTGATGAATTACTCTTGCATACTGAATGATGGAGAAATAATAAATGTAGCAAGGGTCTGAAATATTTTAAGGTATTTAGTTCCCCTAAAATAATTACTCAGGTTTAAAGTTACGTTGCCCCACAACTCCTAACATTATTTAGAAGAAATGCTCAAAACCATTCCAGACGTGTTTGTTAGCTAGCCAAAAAGTAGTTAGCAACTAAATGTCAGGAGAACAATGGATTCAGCTAGAAATACAATGTTCTTGAATGCTAAATGCTAACAAGGCTGTCATGATACAACATTCTTCATAACATGATTATAGTGATGGGGCAGGAGCTAACTGCATTGCTGCTAACGGCACAGTGCTAGCTCTACTGCTGCTTCAAATCATGAGGCTTAAATGTCAGCTGGGGCTTGTTTTTTTTTGTAAACTGGTTTTCTCCTACATACCAAAACCATGCATGCTCAATTAATTGGTCAGTCTAAATTGAGGATGGGCGTATCAATATTTTGGAGTTGATACTTTGATACTACTCAGTCAGAGTATCAGAATCAATGCTTTTTTGAATATCGAGATACCACTCTGCTGATAAAAAACATGCCAATTGTTTTCAATTCTGAGAGTTTTAAGCAATAAAACTACATGCAAAGCCTACATTGTATTCTTTCTATGCCACATGATTATGGCAGCCTATCAGATGTCATGATGATACTGCAGCTGTTAGTGATGATGTTTTGTTTTGATATTTTACTGGCTTAATGCAGGTCATTGCACATTATGATTTATTATATTTATCATATTACTATTATGTGTTTTATTTGCCATTAAAATTGTGATTAATCTTATATTAATCTGTTATTTAATTATTTTGTCATTTTAAGAAATATGTATTTAATATTTAACCTTATCCTTCAAGGGGAAAAAGTATTGGTATCGGTATTCAATGAAAAAGTACCATAACCATACCATAATGATAGCGTATCGACAGGAAAAATTTAGGTATCGTCCATCCCTACTATATCACTGAAATTATGCTGATGGTGCGTGCGTTTATCACGTTTTATAAAAAGTTACTGCTGTTAAAATGAATTTCCGTTACGTTGACATCCTAGTTTATGTATGTTCACAGGACGTAAACTAGTTCAACAGCACTTGGTGAAGCTGTCATGAAAAGAGTTTTACCAGACAAGTAACATCAGCGAGGGAACTCAGTTTCAGTTCGTAGGTTTTAAAAATAAATATGGTCCATTGTTGTCAGTTGGATGAGGTTACCTGCATCTTTGCTTTAACATCATCAGTATGTGCATAATCAGTGTGTACTTTTCTCCTCTTCACATGTTAATGGCAGATGCTAACAGGCAAAATCATTCACGTATAAGCAAATATGTCTGATCGTTATTACACAAATAGCCACGGCTAACATGTTTCACCTTCTACCATAATCATGCTGCTACAAAGTCATAATTACGGTAGAAGGGAGAGAGTTCGGCACCTGAAGCAATTCCAATCTGCCAAACTGCCAAAATGTCCGCACTTAGCTAAAGAAAATATTAAATCAGTGAGAAATTTCTTCAAATTTAAAAATCTAAATAATCCAAGATCTTTGAAAAAAGGATACTATATACAATATTATACTATGTTTGTGAACATAGACTGTGAATATAGACATAAATCACAAATGATGACAGGGGTTTATCATAAAACAACTAAAGAAAAATATTTATTAGTTGAAGCAAAACTTCAACTTCAAAATCAGCAGCAAGACTGGTCAACAAAGGTGTTTATGAGGTCTTCTTGGTGTGACTTACAGGGAAATGAGTCAATGAAGCTAATTATGACAAGGGGACCCAAGCGCCACACTCAGGCTTAATCCCAAACCGCCCCCTAAACACTGCCCCTACACACTAACCCTCTGTTTGCACGTTCTTGCTGAGGTTCTTCAATATTGATGGCTGTCCCAAACCACACAGTGTGGAAGGGGAGTGGGCAGTTCAGCCATAGCAAGTCTGCAAAGCTCCACACTTCGCAGCTGCTGCGCCTTGCAAACTGTGCCACAACCAAGCGGCAACCTCCAGCGGAAAAATGTGAAGCCTATGCGGAAGTGCCAAAAATTGCAGCTCACCCCTCATCCGCTAGGGGCTGGCTCCAAAAGTCAATCCCCATAGACTCCCATGTTAAAAAGACCAACTTCACAGCAGGAATAAACATGTTTACAGCCTGGTTCAAAAAACATTTTAGGTTTAATAGGTCAAGTTTACTGTGGCAGGCCAAAGGAGGGCCCAGGCGGGGTTTGAACCCCAAGCCTCCCAGGTGAGGGATAACCCTGTGGCCAAGTAGGCAGGGTGCATGATCAATCGGAGGCATAGTGACAGGACCTCAACTGTCACATTACCTTCGTGACAACTGTGGAGGGGAGTGAAGTTTTTGTATAACTATAACTTTATAAATATGTAAATTAAAATCACCAGTTATTAAAATCTTTTTGTGATTTGAGTGTAAAGAAGTTAAAAAGTCAGAAAATTCTTGAATAAAACATGACAGAGGCTTTGGTAGTCGGTAGATTGTGACACATAAATTAGGCGGGTTGCTAAAAACAAAAGCATGAAAAGTCTTATTTAACAGAGATCGGACATTTAAAAGTGCCATGTTGGAGGTTCCAACAATGCCTCTGGGTTATGTCCACGGGTGGGATGTGTGATCTGAGGTGACGGAGGTGATGGAGAGGGGCAGATAGGACGGCGGGTGAGGCACGGAGCGAAGAACCTTGCAGCAGGCGGGGCGCTCAGGCACAGCGGGAGGAGAGGCCCGCGGCACCAGTGAGCTGCGGGTCTCTTGAGACTGACGTTGGGGGGACCGACTGGGCCGGGATCCATCGCCAAAGGGAGGGAATTCATCGAGGCTGAACGGATCAAACCTGTTGTGATGTTGGATGTAGTCGGGTGGTGGTGCGCTGGAGTGACGCCCCCTTCTCCCCCGTCGAGGACCGGCAAGAGACCAGGTTGCCTCCTGGGATGGTGTGGAGCTCATCGGGACCCTGGGTCTGGCTCCGAGCTGTGCCCAGGATCGGTGCACGGTGGCAGTCGGTGGGGGGACCTCAGCTGTGGGACGGCGGTCGATGTGATCCGGCTCACCAGGGGACACTGTTCCGACAACGTCAGCTGCATGACAGGGAGCCGTGACATCAGGCACCTTGGAGTCCGGTTGTGCAGTACCGAGGATAATGGTATCCATAAGGACCTCGGCGTCCCGGATCTGGTGTAGGTTGGAAATCCTCCTCTCTAGCTTGGATATTTTTTCAGCTAGGTGCACACAGCTCAAATACAGTAATACCACACTGGTAGAATAAGGAAGATTGTAGCCCTAAAGATGCACTCCTCCACTTTCATTATATTTTTAAGTTGTTTTTTTTGTTTTTTTAATAATTCAAATTGCCCAATTTGTAACTGACTGGCAGTAAAGGTTTAAGTTAAGTAGTGGATATAGCTCACCCTGGCTATCAAGGCAAGGCAAGGCAAATTTATTTATAGAGCACATTTCATGTACAGGACAATTGAAGTGCTTCACTTGTTTCAGTGTACATGCATGGGAGAGGGATTAGAATTACTGACTGAAGTTTGTGTGGCGCTATCTTCTGTGTGAGACAACATCAAGGCCTTCTGCTGTTTTGTCATTTCTCTGAAGCCTTGTTTACATCACGTTTCCACACAAAAAGCTAAACTTTTTTCTTTGCATATTTAGAAAAAAAACCCCGCATTTACACAACAGAAAACTATTTCCGTGGAGGGGAAAACGCAAGTAAAACCAGAAACGATGCAGTGCGCATGCCAGGCCTCTAGTGGGCAGTAAAACTTTGCAACGACACACCCAGGTGGGCACCGCATCCTCATAAGACGGTGACACAAAACACAACAACAGTGTGCCAAGTGTGCCAAGTTATCTGGTGCGTGTAACTTCTGCGTCTTCACTGACGGCATAAATGCTTCACCAGAAACATGTTTTGCTTCAACAGACCAAATAAATTAAAAAGATGCCGCAGCACAAACATGTCATGGAGTTGTTGTTGTGCTTCGCACGGGTCTGTTCGCACAAGTGCAAGATGATGTGAAAGACTTCATCATTGCCAAAACATTCCAGTTCCAGTTTACACTGACAGGGATTTGCCATGCTTCAGCGGAAAAGTTTCACTCTGGAGGCCGTTGTCAAACCTTTGCAGTGTTATCCAACCAAAGATCTGTTACATTGTAAACGAGAGGCCAGAGTGCAACCAAACTTTTGCGTATAACCTGTCAACGTTGTGTTATAAACAGGGCCTGAGAGATCATCATACTTGTTAGTACAGCTAAGTCCACTGCACAGATGTTCTATGGAAGTTGCTCCAATGGTGCGTTTTATCAGATAACACTGCCATTATAAAATCAGGGTCGGAGCACAGTGCAAGTAGTTCTCAAAAGTCAAGGAAGTATCCTTAAATATGACTTGTTTCTAGGACGTTTCATCATCAAATCTTACCAAAGGACTTTTCTGATATCACCGATTCTTCAAAAGACAAAGGTTGAGGATATAATTGCTTTTTAGCCTTCTGTACACATAAGCTACAGTTTCATTGTAGCATAACTGTTCTTATACCATGGTCTGAGTGAATACTCGATTCTGATTGGCTGCAGGGTGTCCATTAAAAAGTGTTATATGACACATGTTAAAAAAGTTCTGGTCAAATAGCCTGTTGTTCTAAATTATTGCGCTGGCTCAAAGGCTAGTAACTGTGGCAACAGAAAGTCAGAACACACAGCAATGTCGCTTTTTGATCTTTCAATATCGGCTCTTATTAAAAGTGAAGCAGTATTCACCAAGCATTTGATTGTTCACCCATTAATGGGGAACGTGAGCTGGGTTTAGACTGTTGTGAGATTATTTCACAGTTTGTCTAAACATGAGTGATTTTATAGTTTCTGTTTGGTGACTTTGGAGACACGCCGCTGTGACGGGGTATTGCTGTGAAAGCAGTCTGCAGGCTTATTGGGCTCTGCCAGTCCAGGAAACACGAGAATTTTACTTCTTTCTTTCTTTTTCTTTCGGTCCTTTAATTATTGATGTATTTTTTTATTTTTTATTCTTTTATATATATTGTAACTGTATTATTTATTTATTTATTTCTATTGTTTGTCCTCTCTACATATAATAGAAGTGGATATATTTCACGTATATATTTATTAGACATTTCTACTTCAGTCGAAAGTGTATGTAATATACTTTATGTGTTAACATGTGCGGATGAGTAACGTGTTGTCTGTCTTGTTCAAAATGAAAAAATCAATAAAGAAAGTTGGGAAAAAATTTTTTTATAAAGATTCTCTCAGGTGGAAGCAGCGTATGCCGCCAAAATAGCTTGTACTAGTATTTCAGGATGTGCGGTATTTGAAGCAACATGCCTGCAAATACAAACACAACACCAACTAACAGCTTAAAATGTCAAAATCTTAACTTGTTGTTTTGAAGCAAATCACAAAGAACACCGCAAAGTTAATGCTGCCTTTTATAATAAGCTTTGGATGCAAATCATTTCAGCTCTTTGAAAGTATGACAGTATGGTGCCCCTTCAGTCTTTCAATCTATATTCATTTGCTTTTACAGTGAATTTCATATACTTTTTAATGCTTGAGTTTTAATGTTTGTCTTCTGAGTGGATTACTACATCATGGTACATGTGATTAGCTGCAGTGGACCGTCTCAGACTAGTGACGATGAAATTGACGTCACACGGGGCCCACAGTCAAGCAGAAATTTAAGGCATGAATTGCTAATTTGTCATCTTGGATCATGACTGTCATGCCCCCCCCCCCCCCTGGCTAGGTATGGTCATTTCTCTAAGGAATCACCGAGTTAACCCAATAAGTTGTATGAAGCAGCAGTAATTGACATTTCCAACAATTCCGTCATCTAAATCTGATAGAAATTCAACGTGCTGGTGACCTCATATTTTGTCACATAAAGTTATGTTGCCAGATGCTTATTTGTTTGTTTCCCCTTGCTCATGATTTTGCATCCAGAGAAAGTTGCATGCTTGTGACTTACTTATCTCTAAAGCTTATTCTGAAATTGTTTCTGGGATCCTGTTTATTTTACCAAGCAACCTATCAGGCTTGGAAGTTTGCAGTTTCAGTGATAGTCTGGGAGACTGTTTGTAGTGTTTTAAAAAATCAGCACATATCCAAAAAGACTCCTTTTCAAAGCAATAGTAATGATGTAGTGCTGAAAGCAGCCTTTAGCTTAGCTTGTTGTAGAGGTAGCCATCTGTTTCAATGGCATTTTTGTTCTCCAGAGTAGTTTAATCCAGTGAGAAGGTTCAGGTCAAATCTCACTATGGTGTCTCTTGGTCTTTCCTCTGACCTGAGCCTCCTCTCACTGTGAATTTCCATATGCTTTGGCAAGACCCTCAAAGGTCCCTTTGGCACATAATGACTATCTCTATTCTTGGGATAAGGGGAGAAGAGAGGGGAAAAAGGGAAAAACCTCTTGCATAGCTTGCATCCTGGGAAGCTCTGGAAATACTCCTCTTTGCTCTCTTTGAAGTCCTCGCTTCCTGGCCACAGCATAGAGCAGGTTGAAGAGGCACTGAGATTTCAGTTTATAAAGGCTGGTCAATGTGCTTCATGTATTACTACAGAGAATATGCAGTAGGTTTTCATGAATAATATTAAGTGTGATGCTACTGAACTGGGAGTGAAGTTTTAAGTTTTTTTTTCTAAAAAAAAAAAGAAAAAAGAATTGCATATATTATTTGCAAAGGGTGTTAAGGAAGCCACATAAAGATACTGCATTGATCTGCTAATGTTTAAGTTTCTCTGGGATGATCACTATCTTGATCTCACTGTCATCATAGTGGAGCATTAAGCAGTTAAAGATACTGACTTTTTTAACTCTGAATTTGGTCTATTTAAGGCAAAACAATGGCTCACTTTAAAGATGACCCCAAATGAATGTTAGTCTTTTTGTATCTGCTATAAACAAGCATGCATCCATTGTCTCTTCTGAAAAAAATTCACAGCTGGATTCTGTGAGAAAAGATTTGCTAGTAATGAGTTCATAGAAATTAGTAAATGTACTAAGGCACTGCTTTCCAGGGCTTAAATTGTGCCAGGGCTGTCCAGGTCTTTTTCATGATATTCGGTTCTGAATTAACACATAAGACAATGACACTTCTTTGTGAAAATGTTCTTATGCAGTGGAATACCAGAGGGCAAGAGCTGCACCAGAACTGTGGAGAATTTCCTTTTTTCTTTTATTATTTTTGGGCATGGCCTCAGTCATTATTTTAACAATCTTGCATAACGGAAGTAACAACAGTGAAATCAGTTTCCATCTTGCCATTGTGTGGTTGAACCTGTCATGAACCAAGTGTGTACTTGTATTAGTAAAGCAACATATACAGCTAACATTCACTTAATTGTATATGTTGAGAAATTAGATGACTGGATTTTGGTAAAGGGCAGCTTGTGATTTATACATGTGTCATCCTTGATGTTTTAGAATTGTGACAATTAGAGAAATTAAATGGTTTAGCCCCTTTTTAATAAAGCATCTGTTTAAAAACTTTTTTTACAACTGTATCCAGGTGATAAATGATTAAAATCATTTATCACTTATGCATAGGAAATGCCTTTTATAAATGTTCAAGTGTTGTTTGTTGTGTTTTGTTATGCTTTGGTTGATCTTTTGCTTCAGTTTGTATTGTTTTATTGAGATGCAAAAGTGTGGCAAGAATGTTGTAAATATTGGCCACCAGATGGCAATGTCATGAGAATTGATACCTTTTCTGCAAACACTTTATCAGAGGCATTTAGGCCCACTTCCTGTTTGATGTCAAACCTAACTGGAAATACATGCGAGTGGCTAATCAAGAGACCAGTCTGGTAATTTCAGATTTATTTCTGCAGAAAGAAGGCCTACATATGGTCTGGACTGGTGACTGCCATGTCTTCTAAAGAATGACAAAAACTGATTCCCAGTGCATGGCATGTCAAGGAACTTCTGTGATATGTAAGTGCATGCAGAATTTTATATTAACATTTGCCAGTTAGTGGGCTTTGGATGAACTGTAAATAATCATTTTATTATATATTTCTCTGTCCATGTCCAGAGCCCACTGCTGTATTTTCTTATTTCTTTTAATGTTTTTATCTGTTTGCCAACTTCCTTGCCAGAAGTACAGTTTGTCAAGTTGTTGCAGACAATAAACTGTACCAAAAGAACCCCAGTTATTATGTCCTGTGAGGTAATAACTTGCACGGGCTACACAACAGTAGAAAGGGATTTCTTACAAATGGTCAGCTCACTGGCATCAGGCTTTTTTCCCGAGTCACTGAAGACGGCTGCCATTTAGCCATTGTTTCTCAATCCTGCTCCTCAAGACTGACTGCGTTGCATGTTTTAGAGGTAACCCTTCTTTAAAAAAAACTGAATGAAATGAATGGCACGTTAATAGGCTGCAGATAAGTTGATGAGGAAGTTCATCAATCTGAATCAGGTGTGTTGGTGTAGGAACATGTCTAAGACTTGCAGGGCTGAAGGTCCTGAGGATCTGGATTGGGAACCACTGCATTCAGCCATTCCTAAAGAAGAGGACTCTACCCCTTTATAAGGACCTGACTCTAACCTCTGTTTGATATTCAAGATTATTAACAAAGTTGTGTTCAACCAGCTATCTGTGACTTTTTGAACGAAAGCGTAAATCTTGATAAA
>JBBBVU010000023.1:19086099-19098050 GCA_037177055.1 Atherinosoma microstoma | reverse complement strand
TGGCGGAGGAGGGGGGAACTGCAATTTTTGGCACTTCCGCATAGGCTTCATTTTTTCGAACGGGAGGTTGCCCCTTGCTCACTACGGAATGGACAAATAACTGTGTGAAGTGAAAACCCTCTGAGTCTTAAAACTGCAGTACTGGCTTTATTTGATTGGCGCTAGAGCACCGTTTGGGATAAGTAACCCCTTAAAAGGACTATAGAAGAAGACGGTACACAATTTAAAGTAGTTACTTGTGCAGTCTTCACTGCACCTGAGGCCACTGGATCCACTCACAGATGAAATCATGTTTGTGTGGAAGAATTTTGGCCACTGATGGCCACCGTCCATTCACAACTGTGCTTGGTGTTTGAAGTCATTTCTATGCCAATCTTTACCACTTTATGTCAGTCATTCTAACACAATGTACCTTTTTTAAGACATTTTGGGTTTCTTGGCTGTATCCATCTCCATTAACCGCACCATGTGGATTTCTCCTGCATTTTTCCCATGCGCATTTTCAATTGCTTGTGATCATATCCACCACATTGATCGTGCAAAGCATAAAATTGGTGGTCAAACTAGCTCAATATATAGAGCGTGTGTGGAGTTATCACTCCACTCACTTTGTTCAAGGTTTTTAAATCGCTTTAATTCAGTTGGTTAGGATACTTCTCTGTTAGCTTCTGGAGTTTTGTGGGTAATTCCAAAACTCATGGGGTGATAAAAGCCATCTTGTTTTACTTGCCAAGATTGCAGTTACTTATCCGAGAAGCGGACTAATTTTAACATGAGCTAATGTTTTTGCTTCATTTACCACAATGTCATTGCAAATTTTGTGATGAACCCAACGTAGTCTGGGCTTCTACGAAGAGTGAAACAACCAGTTGTGGTTTGTTAATGTGCACATAGCAACGTTATTAAAGACACCAAAATGTATACATGAGCAGAAACGATGCAGGATTTGCCATGAAAGCACTTAATCTCAACTGCTTTCACCCAACCACGCATGGAGAAGGTATAGGCTTCCAAGCTTTTCTATGATTTCATCTGCTTGGCTGTTTTTAAAAGCTAATCTGAAGGTCCAGATAATTTGAGATATCAGAACTGAAGTGATGGGTATTTCTCAAATTCAAAGCATACATATTTCTGGGATACACACATAAGCATATATGCCATTGTTAACTTAGACTTTTCTTTTTTTTAAAGTAGTGCTTTAACTTGCATCTAAACTGTATATATACCCTTAAGAGCTTAAATAAAGGCAGCTGAAGTTCTTTTCCTTGGTTTTTGAAGACCCAGTGGTTCCAGTTGTAACCAGTTTGAGGAGAGCTTCACCTTATCAGTGTAAAAGGAACGTTTACATGTTTAGGTCAAGTGTTTAACTCACTCACCCTGTCATTCAAGTCATTGTCCCCTGTGAGTTGCTACCTGCATGACCAGAATGGTCCTGGTCATAAGGTCCAGCATATAGATGGTTGTGAAACCACCTGGGAGGAAAGTCAAGTCATTGTAGGTCCTAGGAACGGGATATCTGAGACCACCTCCTCTGTTTAGAGATGGCTTTTCCAGTTAAACATAAGAACAGATGACTGCATTCACACCTGTCTCAAACCATCTGTCTGTCCAAATTATGCACATTATTGTCCCCATAAGAGTGTTCTTTATCCATGATATGCAGGTGGATTGCTGAATCATGACCCGTGGAGCTGGCCCTCCTGTGTTTAAGAAGTTGTTGTCTGGTTTCCCCTATCTGAGCACTGCTCACTGCAGTGCACTTCAGACATGACGCCACGCAGCTTGTCTGGGTGTTTTGTCCTTTGGAGGAGCTTGTATCTGAAGGTGTTCATGTTTGCTGCTCTATCTCCCACAACATTAGCCATGTTGGTTTATTTGACCACCGCTTTGTTCCCCGACAGTACATGTGCCTGCAAAAGTCACATGACTGAATACAAGCAATTGGTGAATATGGGAAATGTCAGATGGGAAGGGTGGTATGCTGTATTAACATAAGCAAAATGCAGTGGAAACACACTTGGCATTTAAAGTCTAAGATTTGTTGCATGTGAGCATGAGAACACCAACATTAAGGGTCCTGTCCCATAGTGATTTCTTTATGTGTTTCCACCATGTAAAGACTGCCGTTCTCTGCTGTGGCAGAATGACTGGAAAATTAGCGGTGCCCCTCTGTTTACACTGCTGGACAAAAAGATTTTCACATAAGTGGAAAGGTGAATTAATGTACTTTAAAAGTAGATTTTCTTAAAATAATAAAACTCAGGCTGAACGTGAGAAACTGTTAACTGATGCAGATGTTCCCATAGCCTTCGTCAGTTACAAACATATTAAAAATAATGTTGCAATGTTGAATCTTAGTCTGCTACAGCCTGTCGGTAGAAATATTAAGTTGCTTCTACAGTCATCCGGCCTTGAATTGATACAGAGCTGCATTAAAGTGTAGCCTACTGTAGATTCCTGGAGATTTGCAGGTCGGTCAGGATTTTTTTCATTGGGGAACAGCTAACAATCTGTGCCATTTTATTTAAATGTTATTTTAAAAAGCACTAATTGGGTGCATTTCTCCACAGATAGCAGCTCCAGGTCTGATGGGTTTCCCAGTTTTTATATCACTTCCATGTAGATTTCAGCTCTTTATTCCATACAATGCAGGCACATTTTTCAAACACTGTATGTTCATGGTTTACTCCGTATCAGAGACCCCAAGCACCTTTTTATATTGCATATGAGAGGAGAGAATTAATACATACATTAGTGGTCAGAGTGTGATTTGGATGAGAATTGACCATGGGGATGTTTTTCCAGTTTGTACATATATTTTGGGGGATGGTTTAACGCTGGGGATGTGTGTGTGACGTCAGCCCTGTAGTAAGGTTTTTCTGGTGAGGGAAGGTAGAATTAAGTTTCTCCAGTGAAATGTCAGCTGAATATTGTTACCGCCGGAGGATCAGAGAGCAGTTGGGCACCAGTGAACCGTCTCTGGATGGAAATCACTGCTGGATCCCTCCCCAGCAGCCTGTCTCCTCTCTTTCCACCCCACTCCTTGTTGCCAGTAGGCTGTGTTCAGACAGCAAGACGATGCAACGTGTATTCTTTTGGAGATGTATGCATCAGCAGAGATTAGACAAGGTTTGAGTTGTTGTCTCTAAACACTGGAACATACAGGTGAGATGCCTTGATTATAAAAATGATTTGCAATGTAAATGTTCCTGCACCATGAACAAAGCTGTGAGAGGAAAGCATATCTGGTGCTGCCTGGTCCTGGATCTCTGTGAGGGTGGTCCTCTGAACGTCTGAAATGAATCTAAATTACATTAATCACATACGTACACATGCACAATGAGTCATTTTAATCACAGATGTATTGCAGTACTCTTTACATTCCCTGATGTAACTGGCATGTTATATGGATGAAAATGCTCCTGATATAAGCTTGGCTCCTCTTAAACTATACTGACAGCTTACCTAATGTCACCCATACATTACTTCAATTAGTCTTAAATCTATTGGTCAGAAACTGATGGCTATAAATAACAATAATGGAAAACATTAAAGTCATGCAAAACCACCTTTTAACCTATAATACGACATTCTCTGATCCAAGTGCTGAAAAGGAAGATCCTACATCCTTATGGTGCATTAATACAAGTGTTTGCCTCATTAAAAGGCCTTTCAGGATGCCTCCCATTAAAGGATAAAGCACATACAGGAGGGAAACCATTCAGAGAAAAAAAAAATACTCCAAATTCAGAAATTATACTTACACAAACAGGGGAAAGTAGTTAACTGGATAGGATTCACTCTGTACATTACTAACACCAGACTGTTAGTATTTGTATTTCCCTTACTTTAAATTTAAATTGTGTTGCAAATGATCTGAAAGCTAAAATGAGAGTGACCATCCCCTTTTCTTTATCTATTAGCTAAATAGCTATTTAGCTATTATAGGGTTGGACCCCATTTTGTCTTCAGAGCACTAAAATGAACCGATACAAGGCAGGATGGACCCTATCACCTGAATGTCGTTGCTGAAATTGAGGCTCATTAGGCTAGAACACGTCTTTCCATCTTCTATTGGCCAATTTTGGTGAGTTTGTGTGAACTGTTTAGCCTCAGTTTCATACATTGCCAAAGGTTTATTGAATGTAATTTTCTAATTTTCTTTATATGGTTCAAATTTTGTTGCTGCAAGAAAGAACAAGTCTTCACACACCACGAGAATCTGTAGAAAGCTTTCCCCCAACCAAGAAACAGCCGTTTGATGCCACATTGCTAGGCAAATAAGTCTATTTAATAGAGTGGATGGAATATTTTAGGACCCACAGAATTGGTTGAAAAAATGGATGATTAAATTAGATTAATTTAAAGAGGATTTCTTTCAGTCAAGTCATAAGTTGTGTTCCTGTAATATCCTTACATGTGATGTCGCAATATACTTTCCTCTTGGAAAAATAAAAGGGGGAAATAAAATCAAATCTGTAGCCTAGCTGACTTCTGACAGACGTCACATTGTTCTGTGACACTGGATGGGTGCATTGTCCACATCATATATTTCTCTTGTCCTGATTTGTTTGCATTATGTTTATTGGTAAGGGTCACACACCACATTACTTTGCCACAGTTAACCTCCTACTTGATTCAATTAGTTCATGTTGATTCATTTTGTCTCTACCCAGTCTACCTCGACTCTATTAGAGGTGTAGGTGTTTTTTTTCCACCCCATATTCTCCTTGGGAAAATGAGCAGATCATAATTTTCTTACCATGTTTGTTGAACATTTTGTTTTTTTGTCTTTTCACATTTTGGATTTTGATTGTGTCCCCTCACCCCATCTCTTCTGCTTTCATTGGCTCCAGCTCCCTGATGTACTCCTGATTCTTCCCCCACCAACTATTTGAAATGATTATACCGTATATGCTAGATATTCAGAGACTGGAACTTGAATGGTAGTGAATGGTAACCGCTGATCAAACCCAAATAACCATGGATCTGGTCTTTTGGTCTGAAAGGTTAAAAAAAAAAATAATAATAATAATTTAAGCTTCTTTAAACAAGGAGATTTTTAAGAGTTTGATAATGATTGGGTGCATATTATGGATAATTCAGATGTTTCTTCTGGGCTAAACACAATTTTATAAAAATACTATCCATTTAAAGTCTAGTTCCACAGTCAATGATAAATTCAATGCAGCCGATAGCAGTATTGTCCCTAATCAGTGGCAGAACCCTGAGGTGCCCCACAAGTTATTTTATGATGTTGGTAGACCGCAGCATAACTTTGATAGAGTTGGGTCTTGTTGGTTTTACAGACCCTAACACATTTCTTAAAAACTTCCATTCTTCAAATAAATCTCTACAACATACAAATCCATATATTGCCACTAATAGTATCAGCACCCCAATAAACAGTATAATGCATCAGAAACCAAATCTACCATGAATACATTCTTGTATACTGCAGCCCTTCTGTTCACTGGGCATTTAATACCCACCTAAATAAGCATAGAATTGCACACACTCAATATACTGTGGTGCGATAAAGTTATATTACAACACAAGATGTTTTGGAAACTTCTTGAACTGACGTCAGTAAGATTTATATCTCGATTTCATACAATCTCTATGGCACCAAGTCACATTAAAGACACATTTAAAGAATATTTCATGTGAGTTTCTGGATTTTGTGGGATAAACGTTACCAAATCTTCATTAAATGAGGCATTCTGAAAGAATATAGATGATGTGAACATACGTAATAGAAATACCAGTTATAGATGGAAGTATCGTTTTGCTCTTTTGAGCTGTGCGGATGTTGAACTCCATGGTTTAGAGATTGTCAGCTTCTCTTCGTCGTTATCTTGCATTAAGTCATTTTGATTGAGGGGCTGGCTAGTATGCTTTCCTCTGCCTAATGGGTCATTCTCATTACATATGTTGTACCTTTTGTCACCATTTGTGTTTTGTTTTTTGTTTTTTTCTGTGACATTTGCCAGCACCAATGCACTAGTTGTGTTTTTTTTGTGCATAGATGTTGTGGAAGCATGTGAATGTGTCTTCATATTTCCAGCAACTCTCTCTCCAGGAATGCAGCATGGTTCTTCAGAAGGGGATATTAGTGTTAACCGCAGGGCCTCTTTCCCCTCTCTGCTTCCATCTGGTGTCGCATTAAATATTAAACTTTTTAATTTGATTCAATTCCCGACGACAAACACCCTTGATTGGATCCAGATGCAGGAAACTTGTGGGCCCACCCCATGCCTGGTCTTTGCATGGGCTTTGGATATTCTGGAGCCCGGTGCGGGAGCTGGTCCTGAGACCCTGATTAAGGCTAGAATTGCGAGTGGTTTCACCAGATCAGGGTGGAAGTGGTTCTTCAGTAGGAGCGGAGTATGGTCTCCTCCTCGAAACACAACTGGCAACTGGGTTAAGATGAGAACAGAGACTGAAGCTGTGATTTTTAACCCCTTTCAGAGGAAAATTGTTTGCTGCTAACTCGGTATTGCCTTTTTTTAACAAGGCAATGCCAATGCTTTTCTTAAGAATGAGAAGGTGCAAATACTGTAATGTACTTTAAGAGAAGTCTGTAGTGAAACTGATGTTGATGTTAAGTTGTGGGAATTCAGCTGTTTCTGCTCTCAAAAAGAGCAACATCTTGAACACAACTGCAGACAAAGTGACTGTAAATGACAATGTTCATGATATTAAGTTGCTTTTCTGAAAAAAGCACCACTAAATGTTCAAGGTTTAGTTAGATTTGACAAAAAATGGATTGGTTAGGTTCTCAACTTATGTGTCAGACTGACTGGTTTTATTTTCATGTATTTGATTTAACAAATCAAAATGTACAGATAACTGTGTGTTCTGACTGGTCGAATTTCTACTTGTTATATGAAAGATTTCTCTCAGCAAGGATGACTAAACTAAAGTATCTGGGCTGAGGCTGGTACTGAAAATTGGAGGCTCATTGGGAAGTTTAACATCTGCAGTTCACATCTCTCCATTCCAGATAAACTAATAGTTCATCCAAATTCCCTCCTTGCTTTTTAAAACCAATCATAAGGATTTAAAGAAGTGCAGAAAACTTGCCTTCTTAAATCCAGGGACAAATTTATGGGAGTTTTCTCATTCAATCTTCAAATGGAGAATAATTAAATGAATTGCATGATTGCTGCTGTCAATACTTAAAACAACTGAGTCTGTTAATGAGTACATTAACAGATCAAAGGGCCATTTTTTCTATAATTGCAGCCTCAGGCTAAGTCGCCCCACTTAGTAAATCTTGACCCTAGACATGAGTTTGTTCTTACTCGAGATCCTCACGTTGGACATTTTCCCCGTACGTCTTTTCACTCTGACTCTAGAGTTAGAAAACGTTTCTTACTGTATCACTGTTTTCTTTTCTCCTGTCATAATGGCATGTTTAAAAGAAGCTTAAAAAACATGGTTCTAAGCATAGGTCTGCATGGGTCTTTTAGCTGCTCCAGTGTGGGCCCTAAATTGTCATCAAGGTCGACAGTCCTCGCTTTTTTGTTTTTCTTAAGACAACAAGAACTCATTTTTCTGTTAACATGTAAAACAAAACTGCAAGTGGGGTGAGATAATATCACCACTTGCCAGAGTTGGACAGCTAGCTTGAATAATGTCCTTGAATCGCTGCCATTTTCTTGCTTCTGGTCCATGCTTGAGTTTCTTTTGCTTTGACAATTTGTGTAATAACTGAAATCTATAAAAACTCTGTTATCTAATTTCACTGGCAGTAATTTATCTCTTACTGGATCGAGAAGCTTCTTTAAGACCAAAGGAATTTTTTTATACTGATCGTCACACTGAATTACATGTTTAATCCTGTATTACTGGACCTTTTTTTTTTTTTTAGTTCTCCATCTTTCAGTGCTACTAGTGTAACACTTATCGTCTTCCTAAGGCCTTTCCTCTCTCGTGTGAAAGTTCTGGATCTGTAAATCGATCCTGATGGTAAAAGAGCTCAGAGGGCACTGGAGCCGAAACCCAATGTGACATTGTTTGCTTGCGTGAGGACCTGACGGCGGGCTGTAGTCCATGGATCTGTGTCCTCACCCCCCATCCCATCTGCCGCCTTGATCCAGATGTCTCGGCAAGTATGAATCATAACTACTTCAGTTTGTTACCATTTGATTCTCTGTTTGCTCCAAAATTTGAGTCTTTCACAGTTTAAACAGAACAGAAAAAAGAAAAAAAGAGAGAAACTGGGTTCTTCGGAAAACAGAGATTAGTTTTGTTGCTAATCAGCTTGTGAATTATTCCCTCAAAATACGGCTTTCCAATTAAAGGTTTGAAGCTGTTTCTGAGTATAACTAGGCCAATACTCAACATGCAGTGCTTGCACACAGTATGTAAACTTAGCGAGCATTTCAAGCCAACAAGCTTGTGTCAAACAACCAATTCACCTTGATTCTTCAAAGGCTCATTCCCATATATTCATTTGTTTCTTTACACCAAAAGACTAACACATAAAGCAGCCTAATATATCCCTACGGCTTCCCACATGTCCAGTTGTGTTGTCTTCTGTAGCATTTGTGTATGCTAGGGATTTCTCAATCCTAAGTTTGCCAAGTTTGGACTTGTAGTAGTGCTGACTTGGCAAGTTCCAATAGGAAGTACATCCTCTAGAGGATGGGAGGACACTATTTGGTCAGAGTGCAATTGGACCAGCCATATAGCTCATCTGAGCTCTGGTCTGTTCTTTATTATCTTCACATAAATTCACACTGTGTATATAGCAGATACAGCAATGCACTTAGCAATTTGTTTTGAATGAGTCGATGTTTACATTTACATTAAAGTGTAAATGTTCAGATCATTTGGTGTTTATTTTCAACATTTTATGGCAACATTAAATGGTGCTTAATTGCCTTGCAGGAGAAATATGATAATGTGCTCACAAAGGGAATTTGGAAAGATGGTTGTTGGCTGAAAACTGAAAGCTGTTACTGAAATCATTAATGCATTGTTCAGACAATTGTCATTTTGCCTCGGTCAGTGTAAACTGCATGTGGTATGAATGGAAACCTTGACAGGTGTAGCAGTAGCCCACTGGGATTGGTGGTCAGTCGTTTAGTTACTTTTTTTCCTCCTCTCAGACTGAATAGCAAAGGTTTCTGTAGGTATGAGAATGTTTAAATATAGAGAAATGTAGAGAAATGAAAACTGAGAATAAAGATAGAATGAGGGTGTAGTGAAAGAGGAATGAGATTGAAAGGCAGATGTCCCACTGGTTGTTACTGGATGTTTGCCTCTGACCAGACTTGGCCTGCTGAGGTCCCCTAGTCCTCAGTGATCAGAGAAAGGGGATGTCAGAGAATTGTGTAAGATCACAAATTAGCCTTTCTGTGAATGTTATGTGTTACGATACAGCACCATCTTGGAGGCTTCAACCGTTTCACATTGCACTGAGGGAACTAGCTGCAGGTTTAGTTCAATCTAAAACAGAAGTATTACAAATGAGCAATCTACTATAAACACCGATGCTGTGTCTTCATCATCAAGTCTTTAAATAGATGTGCAGTATAGAAAATAATCTAATTCATACATTAATATTGCATACAACTTTGTATCTTAACTAACAAGACTTTTAACTTCAATTTTTTTCACATAACTCTTTGGCAGTGAGTTTTTGTGCCTCAAATGAGACTTAGATTAGATTAGAAACTTTAATGATATCCTCTGAGAAATGTATAATTATTGTACCAGCAATAAGTAATAAGATCCATCAAAGAAAACATGAACGGGGCAAATGGGGGCTTCATAAACACATAAAACCGACAATTATTCACAATGACTAAATTTTTTCCCCCGATTTGAATTCATGGCAAATGTTCAGCACTGAATATGTAGTATTGAATTACTATTGTAGTTTTGAGATATTTGTATTATGGGCCAAATATCTGCATGTTTGCAAATGTAACATTGGAAAGTTGGTCTTCTGTTCAGAAACTACATTTTGTATAATCAAACTACAGAATATTTTTTCAATCTGACCTCTGGAGATTCTTATGCATCACTGTGTAATGTGTATACGTGTGTATATGTGTGTATATGTGTGTGTATGTGGTTGGCATTGCTGATAAACAGGCAGTGGGTTTAGAAGTGGAGGGAGTCCACCGCCTCAGATTATTGACACAATCCTGGCAGAACACGGCGTCAGGCGTTCCAAGAAATCTGGCTGGTGGGGCTCGGCGCTGCAATCTGATCTCCTCCGTCCAACATACAGCACTGAAAACATACAGGCGCCTGCTGCGAAAGCACAACTCTATCAGCATATACCTCTCCTTGCGCCACTTTGTTCCTTTTGTTACATCAAATTTTTTGGGGGATATATTTTTAGTCTAATTTGCCTTCCTTTGAGTCTGTCTCTTACTGTTTGGCACTGGCATCCTCACTTTGCCTCTGTCTCAGGACTGCTTGATGAGAGATGTTAAAGCCACGTGCAGGCCTTAAGCTTTGAGGTCTGGGGTTTGAGGTTTGGACTACAGTCCCCTCAGCATGCTGTTTTCTCTGTTGTTAGAGTATTAAAATGCATCTCTTTGCCTTTGCACTGAAAGAATGGACAGAAGTAGTTAAAAATGAAAAACGAACATGGGAACTTTTTATTTTTGACATTTAAATATATGAAAGTGTTGCTCAGTTGGAAGTCTGTTCCTTTTTACATGTGCAACAGATGCAATGTAATCATGAATGCATCTATTGATTGTCTTTCCATAAAATTAGATTTTACTTTATCTGCAATGTATTGAGAGTTGGCATAATTTTCTCAATTTTTTCAAAGGATTCATGAAGAATTGCATTAAATCAGCACATCCAACGAAAGGCCATAAGTCTTGATACATGGAAGAACTAACGGACACAATGGTTGGCCACAGTTTTCGGCAGCATTGTTCTAATGTTCTACACAAATAAATGTCAATCAGATAATAAACGAGTCCCTTTAGAAAAACAGCAGTAATTATATTAAGAGAAAAGAGAACAAGAACATTCACACCAGTGCATATGTCAAAAAGCAGCCAACATCAAATTCGTAGAAGTTTCACTCAAGGTCGGAAAGTTTCCTTTTGAACGCAAGTAAATTCTTCTGACTTTGATTATCTGCTGGGGTTTCTTCTCTTGCACCATCATGAGGTTTACATTTGCGTAGTCCAGTGACATAACTCAACAACTATTGGATTGATTAACAGTGGGTGCAGACACCCATTGTGGCCAGAAGATGAATTTTGACCAGCCCGGCCTCACAGCGAAACCAGAGGAAATCATAAAGAAACCTTTGTATTTATGCTACCCAGCACAACTGTCTTAGTACTGTGTTTCAGTTGATCATTTGGTTCAGGTATCCAACACATTTTAGCAACCAGTAATCCAGAAAAGGGATATTTTGACGCAACATGTTATTACAGTGACTGAATCCAAGCCATCCTAACCTTAAACATGTAGTAATTAACGCCTAACCTTGGCCAACCACGGTGCAACCTTAACCAAGTATTTTGTAATGTGTAAAATGGGGGCAAAATGGAAAATGAAAGCACAAGTAAATGGTGAGTCCAAAAATTATATTTCCAAGTACCTCTAAAACATCAGTGGCTTGGATGGGACTTGAGGGAGGTAATTGTAGATATGTGATGACAATGTCTTTGTAATTTTGGAATATGAAGTAGTTCTAAAAAAAAACACACCTGCTAAACTCAAATCTGGGAATAAATCAGTAAATATTCAATATTGTACATTTTGTCATGCATTCATGTAATTCAATTCAGTTCAACTGTATTTGTATGGTAACAAATTACAATTAAAGCCGCAAGCGGCGATGGAGGCCCTCGCACCTCTGGCGCCGCTTGGCCTATTGCCCCGCCGCGTCTACAAGTAACCTCCCGGCCATAGCACTCTCACCCTCACTAGCAGTGCCGTCATGCTGGAGAGTGCAG
>JBBBVU010000023.1:19064367-19075642 GCA_037177055.1 Atherinosoma microstoma | reverse complement strand
AATCAAGCATTAATCATGTAATTTGGTGTAATTATCCCCTGATCCGGTAGATGGCAGTGCCAGAAAAGCCTATAAATAGGTTATACTGGAGCAGGAAGTTGAGGGTTTAGTGTTTAGCGAGTGATTGAGAGAAAACGGCGAAGCGTTCGATGAAGCAATTGAAGCAGCTCACGTTGGAGCAAAGTATGTGTTGTGGAGGTTTGGTTACGGAGAGTGTCACGATGGATCAAAGCCACAATCAACGCGCTGATTTTTGGCGGCGATGTGCGCCAGCAGCAGGCGGTATGAATGAAAGTGGCCGAGCAGTGGGCCCTCTCATCTAAGCAGCCCCTTTTTTTTCTTTTTTTTCATCTAAGCAGCCCGAGTGCGTGCGTGCGTGCGTGTGTGTGCACACACACAGACACACACAGGATATGAGGGAAGGGTAAATTGATCTTTTTTGGCTAAAGTTCTGTTGTGAAACTAAACAGCTTTTGCTTTATAGTGAATAAATTTGTTGCCACCAAAACCCTTTTGCTCAGTGTTTTTTTTTTTCTTTTTCTGTAACATAGAATAAACAACTGTTCAGATGTTCAAGTAACAAATATTGGCATCAAAGTCACATTTTTGCTTAAAGTGCTTTGTTGCACAAAAAGCTCTTTCTCAGTTTTTTGATCAAAAGCAGCCGTTTTGCTTCAACTTCCCTATGTTCTATTGCAGATTACTAAAGAACAGAAAATGCTGGAAACAAACTTTGCTTTTTCATATTAAAGAAGAGAGTCTAATTTTTCTTTTGGTAGCCTCCATGTTTCTGTAATCCTAGAACTCTATATTCTGAGAGTCTTGAAAGATGAGCCCAAATGCTCCAAAACGCTGGCAGTATGGAGCTCTCTGCTATAAATATGGCTGGCAGCCAATGAGTTAATAGACTAACAACTTTATTTTCAATGGATGAAGACTTTAAAATGTAATATGCATGTTAGATTTCTTTCGTTGTGTTTGTCATACTAACCAGGCTTAATTACAGTAAAATGTTTCAAAATCTAAAAACAAATAGCTTATAGATGCTTACAAAACAAACAAGCAAACAAAAAACTTCAATCAAAAGGCCAACGGGCCCTCAAAAACCTTAAATGTTTCTCAAAAGCTATGGAACAAAGCTCAATCGTGACCGTCCTCTAAATGTTTTAGTATTGGGTGCTCAAATTTCCCAGATTGTGCTAAGCTTATAACAGTGCTGGGCATGCAGAACAGACAGTCTCTTCTCAGAATAATGAAAACCAGAAGCTAGCTCCCTGAAGAGATCTTTCCACTGTGCACCAAATCACACTGTAGATTTGATGTGACCTATGCTATTCAGGCTCAACAGCAACAGCATTTTCGAATGACTCATCTGTTCTCGTATTTGAGTCGCACAGAAAATCTCATGTTTCTCTTCCATTTCTTGCCATTATTTTCATGCGTTGAATTTAGTAAGAAATGCTCAAATGAAAATGTCTGAAGTTATCTCTAAGGGTTTATTGTCCATGAAAAATGCGTCACATTATGGAAACAATTTGCAAGTTAAATGCCAAATGGGTCCCTCAAAGTTCATGTAAGTCAAAAATGACATGGGGGGTGGTTTGAGTGTTTCTGAGTCTTTGATATTTCTATCACGACTTTGGTCAGTTTGTTCTTGTAAACAGAGCAGATTGGAGGTGGACTCATCTATCTGCCAGTCTATGGCATTCTGCAACCCAATTTGTCTTTAGTTTGATGAAGATTTCAGTTCATCAAAGGTCTGAGTTTACTACATCTTACAGGACAGCTTATTGAGATTTCAGCTCTTGATTCAGTTTCCTAACTGATAATTACTACCATGACATTTTAGACAGCCCACACTCAGGGGCATGGAAACATAACCATGGCTGTCCAAGACCTCCCCCCCCAGAAATCTTCCTTTATCTGCCTTCTCTGAACTATTACAACCATACTCAGTACCTATAAAGCTCTGGCTGGACTGTGTTGCAGGCATACAATTCCAGTATCTGTATTATATCCCCTCTGCTGTGCTCACTCTGGTCATGGTGCTGCTTCTTGAAAGGAATCTGGGCCCAATGTAAGACCACATTAGCTCCCTCTGGGATCATACAGTGGCAGCCAGTGTAGAGGACTAAAGACATAAGAGCCAAGTGGTCAAATACAATTTAATTTATCTTGAATGTGTCACCCTAATTCATGGTTGGATGCAAAATTTGAATTGGGGTTTAAAATTTCATGAAGTTCCTCTTAACTATGAGTGGATGAGTTCATCTATTAATTTATGCTTGTGCTGTGGCATCGGTAGACATGAGTCTTTACTGGGACATAAACCCCCCATTAGTTGAATCCCAATGTTTGCTTTTTTCTTTGTTTGCTGCATACATAAGTTGTGCTATCCAAACTTCCTATTTCTACCTCACTGTGGCTGTCATGGCAAAACTGTTGAAACAAAAATTTTACTATTTGAAATGAACATGAATTATTATTTAAAAAAATCTTCCTGTGGTTACAGTTATCATATTTAATCTTTTGGTCAAGCTTTTCCCATTTTAGAATTTTTGGATTTTTTTTTTCAACAAGATTGTGACATAGTTATAGTGGAGATTGAATATTAGTGACTCATGGAGGCAACCAAGCAGAACCTGGTTGCATTTAAAAAAAGGTTTTCCAAAAAGTTTTTTTTTTTTTAACCTTTATTTCATTGCATACTGTATGAAACAAAGACATTTAATGTTTAGTTTTTTAGCTTGATTTTTTAACCACTTAAAACCTGAGGCTCACCAATTGGAGGATGTTGAGAACAGATAGTTTCAAACTCTGACATAATAGCCATTTTGGAGACCTAGCTTGAACTGTCTGTACTAAAACTTCTGTAATTTTGTTATGCTTCAGTTCATTAGAGTTGGCCTTTGTACATATTGTACTATGATTTGATAGATTTAGAGCAACAGTGGTGTCATTCCAAAGGTTTATTCATATTCATCCTGAAAGGTTTTTAATAATTATTATTATTATCATTACATATCTCTTTTCAAAGGGTTCAAAGGGATGAACATTTTGCATTTAAGGCATGTAGCACAGTTGAAAAAAGAAGTTGGGATGTGAGCGATTTGGGGATAGTAATGAGGTAAAGATGTTTCCAGTGGGATGATGTAAACAGAGGATCGTGATCAGAATTTGCTACAAGCAGTAAAGGAACAAAGATGACAGAATCTCCAATGGGCACAGGCCAGTATGGCAAGGCAAATTTATTTGTGTAGCACGTCTCATGTAGCCTACAAAATAATTCAAAGTACTTTACATAAAACATTGAAAGCATTACAGCAGGGTACAGAAGAAGCATTAGAAAGTAGTTAAAGAACATAAAGAGTAATAAAATCACATCAAGATACATTTAAAATGGTGTGCAAAAATCATTATAAAATAATGTAAAACAATTAATTACATCAAAACTATCTTAAAAAAGTCTGGTAAGTTAAAAGATACCGTGTAGATTTCATGCATGGGTGCGTGAGGAAAGACATTTTTTTAAACTGGATTGTGTTCATTTGGTGAAAGTTTAATCTCTACTGGCAGTTTGTTCCACTTGTTTGCAGCTAAAAGCTGCTTCTCCATGTTTAGTCTAATTCTGGCAGTATAATCACCTTGAGCAAAAATATCATGGTTTCACAAGAGATTACAGTTCTTAGTGTATATTCATATAGTATCATTCATCATCTATTTTCATTTCAAACATTTGTATATTTTCCCAGTGAGGTGCCTGCTATCGATGAATAATTCTGCATCCAATCATTCATCCTACCTGGACACTAAGCTCTTTACACCCAGTAAAAGTGAGTCCTATGTTGAATCGTGTCTCGTCTGTTACACTGTCCCTTTCTCTATTTCTTTTTTCAACCAATTTCCTTTCTTCCTCTTGTTTTTCTTCCAAATCAGCCACAGCGACGGCTCCAGAATTGAACATAATAAATGTCACTGTGCCATCAAACAAGTCCAGAACGAAAAGTTTTAAGCTCCTGTAAGGGAGTAAGCAAAAGCTGAACATTGGTGATTGCTGATCCCTCGGCCTCAGCAGGTATCCCTGGCTTAGAGCAATGGTGCTCATTGACCCCTCTTTCCTGTCCTCTCCAACCCCAACCGGTTAAGGCGGATGGCTGCCCTTCCTGAGTCTGCTGGAGGTTTTCCTTTCGGTTTAGAGATCACAAATAATCACACTTCGCTTTTGTTGTTGTTGGTGCTGCTTGTCATGTTTTGCTGTGATACTTCCTGCCTAAGCAGCACTTTTTGTTCAATTTAAAATAAAACCTGCTTCACCTGCTCACATCTCATCTCAGTCCCTCAATCAGTTAAAACCTCCTTGTCACATCTTCATGAATCCTGAAACAATAAACTGGCCAAAACAGCACCCAGCAGAACATCAAATTACTCCTCTTGAGTTTCTTTTCTGAGAGGCTGCCAAGTCTTTTAAGAAGCAGCCAGAACTTTCACTAAAGTCGCCCCAAAGAGCTCCTAGGAGGACATGGGGTGCCAGGAGACGCAGTTTTTCTGCCCCTTGTCAAGGAGAGCCAGGGACTGATCTGGTAGAGGAGATATCACCTTTCTGGGAAACTGGATTTTCTATTAGGTGTGGCTTTTAGCGGCATAATCTCTCTTTCCTATGCTCCCTCTCGCGGTCAGTTCCTGATCTGCTCTCCTGTCTCTTCGCAGCCTGACTCTTCTGTCTTAATGTATCCTGGTGAGGCAATTTCCAGGCAGGTCCAGTTGGATGCCTCTCATGCAGTGGTGGTTGATCATGACACTTTCCCTTGGTTGACACAAAAAAGGGGAAAACTCAGACACCTTCCCTCCCTTTGTTTCTAGTGCCACAGTCACAGCGCTCCAGGTCCATGCTATAGCTGCCAATGCCAAGCCCAACTCTTGCTGTTGCTTCTGTTCCTGCATGGGGTGTCCAAGGGCATCCAACTCCCTTCCCAAGGTCACTGGGTGGCTGTTGGTCCTGTAGCCCCCGATTCTGCTCTTGCACCTGTTGCGTCTGTCGCCGAGGGGCATCTGGAGTCAAACGCTGCTCTGTCTGTTCCTGTTCCTGATGGGGCCCTGGTGGGCTCACCCTTGCCGGTTCTTGCTCACCTGATGTGTCATCCTCTTCCAGGACCCCTGAAGGGTTACTTTTTCACGAGCATCCCAGTTGGCCCCCTGTGGTACTCTTGCCTGTCAGCACCGCTGGCTCTGCTTGCTCCGCCACCTCAACCTGTCCTCTGACTAGACTTCTGACGGGTTCTTGCCTCATTGGCCACTCTGGCCAAGTCTGCTCCACCATTTCTTGTTTGTCTGGCCTCCAGGTTGACTTGTCCTCCAGAACACTATCCACTCTGTCTCACGGCTGCCCACCTAAACATTTCTGTTATTTGGGCTTTTTATGAACTTTTATTGGGAGTCTGCGAACTGTCCCTTGAGGATTTGGGAAATGATCATGATTTATACTTTACCCCGTGCTCCCTTGTTGCACCTGATTCTGGTTGTTGTCGCACCTGCTTCTTGTTTGTAATTACTCTCTAAGTATTCATGCTCCAGGTGTTCCTTTTGTCCATCACCAGCTTATTATGTTTAGTCATGTTTTTGTCTAGTTGTCACATCTGTTTCTGTTGTTTTATGCTTGTCATGTTTTGTCACTGGTTGCCTTGCTCATTTCAGTTAAGGCTTGCTAATTTCAGTTAAGGCTACCTCCTCTGCAAGAATAGAAAACGTTGTTCATGCAGTGGCAAGGACAAAATGAAGTCGTCTTGTTCTCAAAGCCCTGGTTTGGAATTTCAGTTCAGTTTTTTTTTTTTTTTGTATAATGCTAATTCACAACAGTCATCTCAAGTCACTTCACAATTCAATTGAATCCAATTCATTGTGATCCAATCAAAAGAAATCCAAATTAGTCCAATTTATTATATATTAATGTGGTGCTCAATAACTACTGTGTGATTGGTTGGAAATTTGAAGTAAGCATGGTTAATGCAGAAAAAGCGAAGTTGTCATCAATGCATATCCGCTTTTCAGCCAATTAATACGATTCAACAAGGTTGCAGTTTAGTTTAGTTTTAAGGAACAGTTGGTCAAAGCGACGAGGAAGTTATGAAAATCTATACAGCAGGTGGCATGCAAAGCCACTGACATGGCCCAGCACAAACCCCATGCCCTGCCATGGACTAAGTTTCATGTGAAGTTTGAAATAACTGGGTCAAAACTAAAATAAGCTACGTTTTACATGAACAAATGGCAATCCTCATTTATCTGATTGAAATCACTCTGATCAGAGTTTCCAGCTGACATGTTTACATGGACGCTTTATGAAGTTATCCAACCAGTTGTGTGGTTGCATGATGGAAACATTTTGTCATATAGTCCCAAAGTTTTGTTCTTTTCTGATTTGGTATTCATTGAGTTTCTATTGAGTTCGGATGGTGATTTAAAAGAAAAAACTAATCTGAAGTTGATGAGACTAAACAAGTACTTATTTTTTCATAAATTTTCCATATTGTTAGAATTTTTCCTCATTTCAGGCTGCAGTTTAGTACTATTAAAACTATAATCGCTTTTTGTTTTTGTCATTCCTTTATAAAAGTGTTTTTTTTGTTTTTTTTTAATTTTTACTTTTTCTTACTTAAGTTTTAAATTATCCACATTTAAACGCAGGATGATTGTGCAAGTAGCTACGGAAGAGTATTAGGGCCACTGAAGAGAAAAAAATTTGAATTCTGAGAGAAAAAAGTCAGAATTCTGACTTTTTTTTCTGAAAACTGAAAAAAAAAATCATTTCTGTGAAACGTCAGAATTTCACAGAATTCTATATTTTTTTCTTAAGTGGCATTAATACTCTAATGTAGGAATCCAATTTGAACACTGCATACACACAGTAAGTTGAGGAGCTAAAAATAGTCAACAGCTGAGAGAGTACAGTGTTGAGGTGAAGACTAGTCTGTGTGCACATCTGTCCTCTCCTCTTCATCCTTAGTTTTGCTGGTCATCTTTCAACTCCCATTGCTCAGGTCTGCACCACCTCAGCTCAACACTCTCAACATTCAGCCAAAGGAAAAACAGGATGGGCCACTACTGATGACGTCATGCTATCTGCTGCTGGGTGGTGATAGAGTGATTGTCTGAGTAACTGCATCAGTGTGATTTTGTAGGTTTAACTGTAATGGTGATAGTCAAAGAGCAACTGTCACTTCAGTTCCACTGCTCGCAATTTACCACTAAACATACACACAAGTGTGTGCAAAGTTACTTATGGGGTGATAGTAAGATGTCAATGAGCTTTCACCCACACCACACTGACTTGAAAACATTCAGTGGAACATTCAAAACCACTAATGGTTTTCAACGGTGAATGACATCAGAGCCATCATGTTTCTTGTTTTTTTTCCCCTTTTTCTTTCATGAGTCTTAATTTTTTTTGCTGCTATTGGTTGTGTGTAGACACCTGCAAAGACTTTAGCTTTTCCCTGCATGTGCGCTTGTTGATTTTAGTAAGGTGGAGAGTGTGTGATGGACAGTGTGATGGTGAGCAGTACTTGCTTTCTGCCTCATTTGAGTGGGAAAAAACTGGGTGCCATTTAAAAAAAAAAAAAGAAAAGACAAGGACAGAAGTAAGGGGAAAGTAGCCAGGTTTGATATTTTTAAAAGATGACTTATGCCAAAAAATGTCACATCATGTTTTCTTTCTCGCGCTTCAATTATGGTTTATCGTTGATATTTTGCTGTTCCCGTCTTCCATGGCCCAGTCCTGCCTTTTTAAGAATGAATATAACTAGCTTTAGAAAGCTTGGCTTGGAATAAGCTTTGTTAAGGATGACCTGCATTCAAATGTTGCTTCAAATTTATTGTGTTTTCACGAGTGATGGTTTTTTCCACACAGTATATAAAGCATTTTGTTTTACTTTACGTGAAATGTGTCCTCTTTGTTCTCTCAGGTGTTGACATGATCCAAATTTGTACATCAGAGCATCCTACAGTCTTTTTGGTTATCCATCAGATGGTTTTTTCCTTTCTCTGTTCCACAGAGTTGCTCACAACTGAAGGTTGGTTTGGTTGGATTCTGTGCTGACTGGAACAGCTAATTTTAATCACTAAATAACAAATAAATATATTGTTGATGAAAAAACTATTTGGCAATGAAATCATCCACAGAATGTCTGCCAGAAGCATGACTTTGGTTTCCAAAGAAATTATGTAAGATATAAATGAGATGTCACAGAAATGTTAGTATGTTTTTGTATTTACTAGAACACAAAACTTGTCTGTTTATTGGCTCAGCTCAGGGTCCAATTTTGGACAAATAAGCAACACTGGACTGTAGAGAAAAAGGAGTCTCATGCAAATTAAAATGTCAAAGATGTTTTTTTGCTTTGACTTGTTATATAGGCATGTGCAATATGTGATGTTTCCAGTGACTATCCAAGACCGCATTGCCATGGCTTTTTGGTAGTTGCATGAAGGGACTCCTTTAAGGAAAATAGGTTGGGAACCACTGTGTGACGAAGTGACCCCCCCCGTCACCATCAGTAAACTGACTCATTCAGCACTTACATATACATACAGGCAAAATAGTGCTGGGGATTGTATGTGTCCTTGGTTTGTGGCTGGATTGTAAAATTGGTTACACCTGGGAAGATAATGACGTTAGTCTGTAGTGACTCCAGGATCATTTTGTGATTTTAATATTTTTTGTAGGCATGTCATGGAAAATTTTCCCGGGAAATGTGTAATGGGGAGGTGTGTATTGTGTGTGGGTATTCATGTTTTATTGTTGTTGCTGTTAATTGGTGATATGTGTAACGCACAGCTGATCAAACATCAGGGAAGCACATGTAGGCGGGGCCAAGACTTTATGGGGGGAGGTCAGAGTGAAGAGTGAAGCAGACTGGAGGATAGCCACCGCCAATTCCAGAAAGCTGTGCCTTGCTTGTATATAGATTGTATATAGCTCACTGCATCACGGTATTGCACGTGAGACTGGGGAGGAAAAGAGCACAATAAAGCTCCCAAAAAGGATAAAGTGTGGTCATCCTGATTTATTTTGGACAGAGGAATTCTGGTCCGGCTGGGGCCTTGCACCCAGCCCCATCACACACTGCATTAAACCGACCTCTAGAGCAGCTTTCTTTAATCTGTATTACATTAAATCAGGAGCATCCTGCCCCGAAGTAATGCTAGAAAAACTGTTGAAACATGAAATCACCAATGTCATGTGAACAGAAATGTTATTGAAATATTTTGCAGCTGAAACATTGCAACTGGAATACAGACTGCAGTACTGTCAAGAAAGACCACATTGGTTATTGGTGACTCATAGTGAAATATACAGTTTAAAGTCTTACTGATTGCAAATACTCAATAGCCAGGAGTTTTATCTAAGATTTTATTGTTGCCCATCACTCCACAAGAACTCGTTTCTGCCATAATACTGGCTGGCTTGTTCTCAAAATTTCTAGGACAAGAATTAGTGGCAGGGCTAGTAGTTTTCAGCTTCCCCTGCCTGTCGGTACACTGGACAGTTCTGCTTTTCAGACTGAGTTTAAAATGTATCCCTTTGCAATAGTTTGTATCTGACTCACTGATCTTTATGTGATTATCTTCTTTTATTATATGTTGTATGCCTTTAACACCTTTTTTTATTTCAGACTATTGATGTTTACAAGCAATTTTGTTGACAAATGTTGTTGTTTTGATCTTTACATTTTTTTAAATTCTACATTTTGTTGAATTTGGGTCTGCTTTTCCTCTAAAGTGGGTTTAAGATATAGTTTCTCCAAATTAGAACTTAAAATAGAAAAAATTCACTCAACTTCTTCCAAAGCGCATTGACTGATAAAGGTATTTATAAAAATGTTCCTTTTTTTTTCTTCTGAAGAGCAGAGACATTGGTCAAACATTTTCATTTTTCTTCTTGCACAGCTATTTATTGACCAAAAGGAGTAGAAAGGACCCTTTTGGATTATACCAGATGCATTATGCAGGCAAACATTGGTTTTCATAAAAATAATTGAATCTGGAGGAAGACGCAGAGGATGACTCAGGCTCTCCTCCCCACTCATCCATTCATCTACGCCTGCATCTGGTTTGGGTTTGTGTGGATGTCTCTCATGCTGGAGCTCCTGCCTCAACAAATCCCACTTCCTTCATCATCCCTCCCCACATGTGGCAGGTGCCAACAGAGGACTAAGACAGTGGAGGTTCCTGAACATGAGGTAGAGGCATGTTGGGCTTCTCTGGCTTGGGAGAGGAGTCTCACTGAGGTAATGGTTTAAATCTGCCTGTTTGTTGCTTTGTGTGGAAACACTGGTCTGATTGGTTGGGTGGTAGTGTTCTTAATTCAGACCTGGCACTGGGATGAACTACACAATACTATTTTTAATTTTTTTTTTGTGGCCTGGGTATGGTATAGATGTTGACAGTTTGTGGCTGAAGATGGGATTAGAGCAGGGGAAAAAGTCCCACCCTCTAACTTGGGCTCCAATCCTCTAGTCTAAAGGGAAAATCTGGCTTGATGTCTGATGCCGCATTGTCCTTGGATGTTGGCAGGCTTGGCATGAAGGGTTTGGTGATGCTCTGGGAAATGACGCAGTTGCTCATCTATCATCCCCGCTTTCAAATGGTGTCTATGGGCCTCTGTGTGGAGGGAATCGGACGAAGCTGAGAGGTAGAAAGCCTCCGCGGTAAACAGCAGAGAGGATTATCAGTAGGAATGAGGAGTGCCCATAATGAAAGATCAAGACAAACTGAACAGTCTTCGGCCTTGTTTAAATTGGTTGCATTTTATTTATTTTTTTATTTTTTTATTGATGCCTCATTTTTGGTATTTAGGGGCTTTATTTGATTTGGACATGGTTGTGCATGAACAAAATCATCTACAGTCCCTGATATCAGCTGTTCTCCGCTCCTGGACCACACAAGCTGTTGCGAAAAAATCTCACTCTCCAGCTGTGCAGCAGTGTTGAGGGAAGCAACATGACCTGCAAGGCTTAACAATAAAAGTATTTCCGGTGCCTGATCAGTATCAGAATGATATCCACAAAAACGAGGAGGGCGAAATAAATGACAGCAAGCAAAAAGCACCTGAATAATTGACATGCCAACCAAGGGGCAACCTCGGACTTGGAAACGTGAAGCCGATGCGGAAGTGCCAAAAATTGCAGTTCCCCTCTCACCCACTAGGTGCTGGCTGCAAAACAGAGCAGATCCCCATAGACTCCCATGTTAAAAAGGCCAACTTCACAGGAGAATTAAA
>JBBBVU010000023.1:19016118-19027032 GCA_037177055.1 Atherinosoma microstoma | reverse complement strand
AAGATTGTTACACATTGTCATAGCTATTAAAGTATGATCATATGTACTACCTTATATATTATAGATATTGTGTGTGTGTATATATATATATATATATATATATATATATATAATTTGTTTCTCTTTTCATACCCAAGCGCTCTCATCATTGACTTAGTCTGTCTTGTCTTTTGTCTTGTCTTGTCAGTTGTCGGTCTTGTCTTATTTTTTGTTACACCTTTGTACACTCCCGTGCCAGCTTGGCTGGTGGCTGCAGTTACCTGCTTCGCCCATAGCATCACTAGTGAGTCTCTTTTCTTCATCCTGCCCCTAGTGCCTTTAAGCAAATACTGTAACATCAATTGAAAATAAATTAAATGTGTGTCCTCTGAAGAGGGGGTTGGTGGTGGTTGGCCAAAAAAATTTAATAAAAGACTAACAAAAGGTTACGCACCAAACCCTCAAACCCCACCCCAGTCCCATGTCCGCCCATATTTCACACACTGGTTAGTCCCGTATATAACTACTTCTACTAAAAAAGTACATCAGTAACAGCTGTTGTCACCTGCTATTAATTCAGAAAACACTAATTATATTTCATGTTGATATTAAACCTTACTCAACTTTAGTTATATTGCACTATATCTAATGCAGAAGAGCAACCAAAGATCTTTACAACAAAAAAAGGAATGGACACAACTGAGAATATTTGAATAATATAATTGAAATATGAAATTGAAATGGTGCTATATAAATCATCTGTACACTTGTTTTTGCACTAATACAATAATTTACAGAGAAAACACAAAATGAAATTAAAACTTACCTATTTGTCATCAATACTTTACACAACAGAGATCCCAAACGGAGCAGAAATCTATCTGTAATGTTGCAGAAAATAATGTTATGGTGTATGTGGGAAATTTAACTACGTTAAATTCATTAGTAAATTTGGAACACGTTTTCAACTTTTTTAATGTGCATACTTTGTAAAGAACAGTTGTTTATCTTCATGAAGCAATGGCTGGTTTCTTTTGGTCACCACTTAACAAGCATGTGAGATGATAGAGGGGAGAAACTGAGCTATGTGTGGGTAATGATCACATACCCTATGGGTAACCAGCTGGCACAACCATGAATGCTGTAATATCTGCAGCCAGCAACCCCCTGGCATTGCTGACCGACTGTCGTCATTCTCTTTTTGAAGTACGGGGAGCTATTGCATCGCAGCAGACAAACAGGCTGACGTTGTTGAGCTGTCAGTCACATTAACAAGCCAGTAAAATCCCACCCTCGCTGTTGCAGGGGCGGGACCCTAGGTAGGGGGTTGTTGGCCTGTTAAACTTAATGAGAGCTCATATCTTTTACTGGCAAATTTTCACCTGCACGGCATAGAGTTTGAACACTGGAGTGTGTCTCCTTTCCAAATGCTGCCGCTACTGCTTTTCATTAATGAACACATGACGCAAGTGTCCTGTGGATGGTGTATGAAGGTGTGAACAGTTGCTTGTTTTTGTAATACTTCAGTCTCCCTGGTGTCACTTCTGTGCAATGATGCAAGCTACCTATTTTATATCTAAGGAGGGGAAAAAACTCATTTTAGTCAATGTCGAGACTATCAGAAAAGGGTAAAGGCCAAATACTTAGTGCATATTATGAACTGCAACTGAGCTTGCAATTGTTTAATTATACTCACCACGGGCTATAGATATTTTTTGATTTTTTTAAGTATTGTCAGTGTGCATAGTGTCTGTTGCATCGCTAATGTACTGTACTATTTTATGTAACCTTTTGATTGTGAGGTATGGTTCTTTAAGTTCTCCAGTGTTTGCTGTCCACATGCAAGCATCCATAGTAAAACAACTAAGTCCTAAAAAATGCGTGAACTTATCATGAAAATTGTCTCATAAATCTGGGTCTACTATAATTACTACCTATTACTGTGTAGAAAGGATCATGACATTTGAGTATAAGGACACATTCATTCCCCCTTTACATACAAACAGTGTCCGTGTCAAACATTGTCAAATGTTGTCCACATACTCCCATCCATGCTGTCGGCATGATTGTTAGACAATACATCCACTAGAGGGCAGTGCAGAGTTCAGAGTTCCCTTCGAGTTTTGAGGTCAGTTACCGACTATAGCAAATATGGCGATAAATCTCTATATGTCCATGTACTCAGACAAGGTAACATCATAAATGTGACTGTAGTTCCTTACACATTCCCACAGCTTCAGTTCAGTATGTTAGCCATTTCTGTTGTCTACTTCTTTGTTGTTCCCTTTGCAGACCACAGTTGAGTTATACTGCGCAATACTCAGAAAATTTACTGAAATATGCACGCATTTAATGCAGAAGACAGACATTTGTATGTGTATTTAATGTTGAGCATAAATATAAATTTCTCTAAGAATAATTCTCCACATTTGTTTTATAAAGAAAACATAATATGAATTTAAAAGTGCTACCTTTAAAAAGAAAGTTATGAGTTAATAGTAAATTACTGTCTGAAAATGTGAAAAAGTTACATAACTACAAATCGTTTTAGAAAAATCTAAATACAAACCATGAAGCCACATTATCTAAAGCATAGACACTTGCCGTGCAATCCCAGCCTCAGATGTCGAAAGCCAGCAAAATGGAATGTGGGACAAATACCTGGTAAAACCAGCACGACCAGCATTATTCTGATCTACAAAATTAAAACAAAGTTGCAGGTTGCATGTCAATAAACTGGCATTTAACCCTTTAAAGCCCAACCCAAGAAAAGCTGGGGAGAAAAGTCAATTTTGTTTAACCTGAAGTCTTTATTTGGTCCTCTAACCATATCTACCATTTATTACCACGTGACATGTCAAAATTATTGTAGTGTAGTCTTATGCTTCCTGGTACCCATTAGGGAACAGAAGACAAGTATCATGTTGTATACTACAGGGTTTTGAGCGAAGTGTTTTACCATAAAGTGATGCAAAATGTCTCAGAAACTGTATTTATCAAAAATGATACATTTGGCTTTATAGGGCTAACAAACCACATACTGCTGGTTCTAAGGTTGCTAATAGCTAGTTTAACTTTTTTGTTTGGTAAGACAAGTAAAAACATTTTAGAAATGCATGTGGCCAAATGAATTTGGGATACAGAAAATTAAACTTATAAGGGGTCAATGCATACAATATGCTTTTCCAAGCAGACATATAATCCAATTTTATCAGAATAAACTGTTTTACTTTTCGCTGTAATTTTATGAAATCATTTTTACATTTAACTAAAGCAAACAAATGCACTGAAAATATTTCTATCCCCATCTGAGATCTTAATGGCACCTCCTTGCCTCCACTACTGAAATGTTCAGCTGTACAAAAGATCTTAAAAAGAGTCAAATCACCTTGCCAGGGTCAACAGTACTACTGCACAGCAGTCCCTTTCTAAATCAAGAAATCTAAATCTAAATGGTGGACAGGAATGAGAGTAATGTTGTAGGTAATATTTTGAATGTGAGCTGATGACACATACATATAATAATGACTTCCTAGACAGTGCATCAGTCTTTTCGTTGGGTGACTGTGTGAATTTGCTTTTTGAACAAAGTGGAAGCAAGTGCTAAATGTAAGCTAACTAGCAAAAAAAAACAAAAGGAGATTGTGCACCTACATATGCTAAGACCCCCTTAACTGTCTTCAGGTGACACCTTCCTGCCTCCATTGCTGTAAACCAGTTGTGCTTAAGGTCTTAAATATGATAAAACAAACTTAGGGCTGTAACGGTACATGTATCCGTATTCGGATTTTACGGTATGGAGCATTCGGTACGAAACGAAGGTGTACCAAATGCATATCGAAGTTTACACACGGAAGATTAAATGCGTTGCACTATAGCATCTGGCTAGCAGTCGTTATGGCTAGCGACAGTTTTATGGAGAAACCAGAGCTTCCATCTTTAAAATCTCTTATTTTTGAGCACTTGGTCCTCCCAGTAATTTTGTAAATCGACAAAGACAAGTGGAAAAGATGAAAGCAGCCTGTCAGACTTGTGCCAAGCTGTGCTACAGATCTGAAACTCCCTGTAGCCCCGCCTCCTATAGCCCCGCCCCCTCCACATGTAGATGTAAGTGCACTCTGGCTGAAAACGGCTCATTCAAACAATGAAGCGTAACATGTTTGCATTTAATCATGTTACTTTATCTTTTACGGCATACATGCTATTAAAGTTTTACTTTTAAAAGAAAACAGTTAACTAGATTAAATTAATATTTGCACAAGTTTGAGTGATTATCTTTATTTTTCTCTTGAAACATTCCTCCCTTCCTTATGTATGTACAGAGATTCTGATAATATTTTTTCCCATTAAAATATAGGAGACTTATCTCTATTCATGCCATATATTTGTTTATTGAAGAATCTTTTATTAGAGATTTTACTGCAAGCAGATGTCATTTTTGGTTTAATTTTAAATGTTGTTTCCTGTTTACACCAAAGTTAAGCTTCTGCATTTTATTCTCATACTTTACAGAAAATGAACAGAACCGTAACCTAAACACCGAAGAACCTACCAAACCATGACTTTGGTGTACCATTACACCCCTAAACAAACTGCCAATGTCAACAGTGTTGCACGGCAGTCCCTTTCCTATTTAAGTAATCAATAAGTCTGATGAGCCACACATGATAGATTAGTATGACGGAAATGTTGTAGGAAATCTTCTGACTGTGAGATGATGACACATCTGTTAAAAAACAACTTCCCAGACACAGTGCATCAGTGTTTGTGTTGGCTGACTGTGTAAATTTGCTGCTGAACAAAGGTGACATTTTGTCAGTGATGGACAGCAGATTGCACAGATTGAGAAAACACATGCTGCAATGTGTCACTTGCTTTAATTAGAATAAATAGAAACAGACAGCAGGGCAAAGGTAAAGTGTGTCCAATCCTGATTTTTTTTTCTTTTTTTGCTGAATTAATGCTTCCAAATCACAAAACAAGGAGACGTGTGACGGAAGAATACGATACGTGAATTGTATTGTTTTCATTGTTACTTGTGTGCTAATCCTCTGCTCTAAATATCCATGGAAAACTCAACAAAAGTTGGTTTTCCATCCACTATGAGACTATTACAGGCTTCCCAGAGGCAAAGCTCTCAGCAAAGCTTTCTGAGACTGTGGACCAGATCATTTTGCTACTGAAAGTGGGACAAGATAAACAGTTGTCATCTTTATGGAATAAATGGTCAAATCCATGGTTTGAAATCCCCTGGCAGGCTCTGACAACCAGGAGATGTTTTTATTCAAGACAATATGGTGGTTTTTCATCTTTCTCTCTTTGCTGCTACAATGAGTGTGTACTGCACTGTGTGTGTGTGTGTGTGTGTGTGTGTGTGTGTGTGTGTGTGTGTGTGTGTGTGTGTGTGTGTCCATTCCCAGGTATTCAGGTGGGGCGCCACACTGACCAAACAAACGGGTGGAAGGAGACGTGTGACGGAACGTCCACACGTAAACCTGATCCTCTGTTTGCAGGAGAAGCCAAACAGGCTGCACTAACCTGATGTTATCTGAGAAAATCTGATCTCTGTCTGGTGGAGGGAGGGAATGTGGTTGAGCTTGACTGTGGTATTCCAACCACACACAGCGAGAACTTGACATCTGACAGAAAGGGACATTACCAGCTACGGTATAGTGTTTTCTTTAGTGTGTCATATTTATGAAATGAAGGGTTACATCAAGGATTAAGGACAACAGTGTGGAAATGAGATGCATTGCTTCAAAGTCCAGTCGTCTTGTGAACCAAATCAAATTCAATCTCAAGTTTTGATTTGATTGTCCGTGCAAATAAAGTTTTATCAAAAATGATTTTAAAAAGAAAGAGGATGGATAAATCCTGCTGCGGACATGTTTTTCCTGACTCAGTACCTACACACGACATTAGAAAAACTAATTATTGTGTGATTCCAACTAAGGCAAAATGTGACACATACATGGATTTTTGACATATTCAGATTTAATAAGTTTGCAACTTTCATGCAGTGCAAAAGCAGTTTTCGAACAATGAAATGCACTTTTAGTAAAATATCTCCAGGGCAAAGATTTTCACAAAATCCTGCCGTGCTGTTTGTGTGGACATGAAAACTGGTGTTTTTGGCTCACGGCATGAGATTGTGGACTGCCAGTGAAGTGCATCATTGACTCTTTTGTTAACATGGTAAACAAACTGTCGGGAGCAGCCTTTCTACCACCTCAGATCTCTACACTTTACGATGCAGGGGGAGCGCCCTCCGCATCGTGAATGACTCCACCCATCCCGCTCACGGACTGTTTTAGATGAGGAGCATTCAGAGCAAGACCACCAGACTCAAAAACAGCTTCTTCCCTGAAGCTTGAGCCATGCTCTGTAGACTCTCACCCCTTCTACCTTCTCTCATTGTCATTCTCTCCTACTTTCTCTTTACACCGATGTACACTAAATCCCTTTACACACCAAAGGTGCACTATTCACTTACATGTGTGTCTAGCATTTTCCAAGCCAATGTCAACAACTGCTTATATATTCTTGTATATTTTTTACCCTTGTTTTATTTATTTGTTGTTTTTATTTATTCATTTAGGCTTTTTATACCGAGACCTCAGTCCTAATTTCGCACCACTAACGTGTAATGTGAGCTGGTATGACAATAAAGAATCCTTGAATCTGTGTAACGGCAGACATAGCCAGGATTGTGCTGGTGCTAATCTTGTTAACAGAACTTTTTACATGTTTGCATATGAATGTAGCGTTAAGGCCCATTTGTGCTCCCTTACATACATAATAGGGACGTCCGTTTCAAGCGCTGCCCTTCATACTTCCATGCGTCTTTTACATTGCCATGGTTATGAAGTCACTTCATCCACTAGTGGGCAGTGTTGAGTTCAGAGTCCACTCCCACATTCTAATGTCAGTTTCAGACACCATATAAAGTTCTTTGCAACCACCCGACAAACTCCCACAGCCTTTCTTCAAAAGCTCCCGCCATCTCGACAGTCGTTGTCCTCGTGGATGTCTTCTTCTTCCTCCCGTTTCTCTTCTTTTTTCTCTGGTTTGTTCCTTTCGCTGGTTCCATGTCAGTTATACTGCTTGACACTGACCCCGCGATTTCCGGTGGTATGCTCCATTTGCTCTGTCAAGTAATGGATCCATAAGGACCCTGAAAATGAACAGATTACGCATGCAAACCACACAGGAGAAGGACAAAACTGTCTGTCCATCTGTTTATCCATCTTCTGCGTCGAGCATAACTGAGCCTTTAGTTGCTGATTGCAATGAAGAAAGAAAGAAGTCACAATGTGTCATAAAGGACATTGATACAAAACGCAACATTCCTTTCTTTTTTTTCTCTTTGTTTTCAGATTTGCCAGAAGCAGTAAATTTTTTATCAACCTTTTTATAGGCAAAAATGGTTTTGGAGGTGTGGCTAAATCACCCCCTTATGGTTTTGCATATTCCTGGCTGGCACACCCCTGGCTGGGGCAGTTTGCATCTGCTCCAGTCAGTACAGTTACATTTACAGTTGAGTCAAACTATTGTAATGGCTTGAACTGAACATTTTAATTGGACCACTGTCCTTGTTCCAGTATACGTTCATACATGCATGGAGGGACATTGGGTTTTTCACCAAAGTTTGACATCACGTTTCTGTGGACTGTTGCTACTGAGTTAACTAGTAACAGAAGTTTAAGCATTAAATTAAATTGCTGCCTTTTATTTACACAACCTCAAAGTATAATTTACCTGTGTCGAAATACTGGAAACTTTCTCTGTGGTATCTTTACTTTTAGGACTTCCAAGGGAGTGGAAAGCAACAAAACTACCTGCCCTCTAATTGGACAATGTGATTGGACACAAATGCATGATTGAGTTGTCACTGTCCTGTTAGCTTGAGGAATAAAGACAGGCTTGAAATTCATAATTGGAACTTCAGTCACACCAGTTAGGGAAATTACTGTGTAACTTGACATTTATGTCTTTTAACAAATATTTTTTTTCTTCTTGAAAGACATCCACAAACCTAAATCTTTTATACAGATTTATTTCACAGGGTGACGAAACTTAATTTATAAGTAAAATCTCTGGAATCATTTATGGACAATGATTTGCAAGCTCCACATATGATCCTAATATGAGCCCCTAAATCTGCTTCTGACTTTTTCTCAGAGATTTTCATACATGAAAAACAAATTTATGTTGTCTTTAAAGAAGCACTCCTGAACTTGGTCAGATTTTCACACTAAGGCTCCCCCTAACAATGTTCCTTTCTCTCCTTCTCTGATAATGTCCTCTTGCATTTCTTTGCTGAATCGGCTATGGTGCAAGATCAAAATGGCCAGTGTGTGGATATCCAATTGCTGGCGTGTGATGCAGTGCATAAAGTGTAACTCAGCTGTTAAGTGATGCAGAGTCCTGGAAGAAAAAGTTGTTAAGTGTGGTTTCCTGACTTTGGGACGCTGTAGGGAAACGACTGCTCCGGGAATGAATGGATGTCACTGAACCATCAAAACGAGTCAGAAACACATATTTTTAGTGTCAGAAAGTTACATAGTGCTACTTTAAGTTACTCGAATGGGGATTTTGGTCAGGTGAAACCATGGTTGTATAATCAGAATTTTGCAGTGTGGTAAATGCTTTAAGTGACTGTGAGTTACCCAATAAAAAAAGGGTGATTAGAGCAGCTTTAGAGAAATTCAGCTGTTTTGAAATACACTTGTGCTTTACGATTTTATAGAAAATTACAAAAACATGCAGCTTGTGCAAAGTGAAGTTCAGAGTATGCAGTACTACATGCACATATAACTGTATCCCCAGTCAAGATCATCAGACATCCAGGTGTCTTGGCCTTCCTTTGAACACTTTGACGCTGCATGATTGCAGTCAGACTGATGTTTATACATTTTTAAGAAGTCTGACTTTGATCTGACTCACACACACATTTGTTTTTGGTTTTTAGTGTCATGTAAAAAGGCTGCTACTGTTCTAAGGAAGAGCAACAAAGAAAATGCATGACATAGTAAACACAGGGCATGCATTATTCACTTGTATAAAAGGACTGTATTCCAGCTCCACAGCATATTAAAAGGCTCGACTTCACAAACAAGACATGCCCTTAACATCATAATTTATTTGCAATTAAATAATAAACATGAAATATAAAATTATCAATCAATATTTTGACAGACAAACGTTACATGTGGAGAACAGCGTACCAAAAAATGGCCACCTGGTCTTTAATGGCCTTCTGTCACAAAGTGAACACTTAAGTTTAATGGGAAACTAATTTAAAGGAGGACTGGTGGGTAATCTGCTTTATTAGTATTCAGTTATACAACAAGAACATATTGGTACAATTAGTCTGAAGGATATTTCTTTTTTGCAGTTTCACTGTTAAGATAAGCAAAAGTCAATTGCAGTCTGCAGCTTTATGAAAATAAAAACAAAGATTTCCAAGAACTCCGACCACCCCACCCCATGCTGCACACTCAGGTAGCAACGGTTTACAGAAGGAGCAGAAAGCCTGTTTGTTTAAGGCTATTGGTTATGGAGTGTGACCAAACACACTCTTAACCACATTCCTTTCCCCCTTTCCCTCTCTCTCCATTGCTCTCACACTCAGATGTTTCTCTGCACCTTCACATCCAAATATGACGAGATCTCATGCGCTGTGTTATGAGCTGCTGCACACACCTGACTTCTATGGCGGGGATGTCTGAAACAATAGCCGATGTGATGTTTGAAGTCGAAAAGAGAAATAAAAGATAACATCTGTTTGCATTTCCAGTTGGTTTCAAACACAAATTACAGAGAAGTTTACCAGTGCAAACCACACAGCCATACCCAGAGCAGAAAGTTCCACAGATACTGCTCTGCGTCTATGCTGTGGTGGAAGCCAGTACTGAGTCATTTTGTTATGTCTGCTTGTCCTTCATGTTAATGTGACTTAGTCAAATAAATGATGTAAAGGTTTATTTTTGGTCTCATGGCAACAGATACAACTGAGGTTGCCTCGGGATCCCATAAAACTCTTACAAATAATAGTTAGTGCTAGAAATGTGTCCTCATGCAACTTTGTCTTCTAATAATCATCATTGCTTGTTTTAAATGGGTTTATATTCTTTCAGTCCAATACAAATATAATTTACTTAACTTTTTTAATATATTCTTACCAGCCACTTCATTAGGTACACCTGTTCAATTGTTTGCTCAATAGATAATCAACCAATCACATGGCAGCAACTTGATCTATTCAGGAATGTAGACATGGTCAAGATGACCTGCTGAAGTTCAAATTGAGCATCAGAATGAGAAAGAAAGGGGATTTAAGTCATTGTGTGACAGTTCTTGGTATCAGCTAATCTGGGACTTACACACAGCCATCTCCAGGGTTTACAGAGAAAAGTCTGAAGAAGAGAAAATATCCAGTGAGCTGCAGTTGTCTGGATGAAAATGTCTTGTTGATGTCAGAGGAGAATGGGCAGAAATGATAAACAGACAAGCGTAACTCAACCCCTGGTTCCAACCAAGGTATGCAGAATAGCATCTCTGAACACACAACACGTCCAACCTTGAAGCAGCAGAAGACAATACCATGTGTCATTCCTATCAGCTAAGAACAGGAGGCTACAATTCACACAGACTCACCAGAACTGGACAATAGAAGATGGAAAAATGTAGCCTGGTCTGATGAGACTCCAATTTAGCTGGAATATTGAGATGGAACTCAGAGAGGGCCAATTAGCTTTTGTATACAAGTCACAGTGATGAGTGAGGCGACAACCAGTGACAAATCTTAAAGCTGAATGGTAAACTGTATTTAAAGAAGGAAGGCATTTGGTTGCGGCATGTCAATATGGAGCAAAATCTCTGAGGAATGTTTCCAACACCTTGTTGGATCTATGACACCATGAATTAAGACAG
>JBBBVU010000023.1:18984267-18996773 GCA_037177055.1 Atherinosoma microstoma | reverse complement strand
CCCCCCCCACTTACAAGAGGAAGTGATGTTTTGAACACTGTGGGATCCTGCTTCTCTACAATTAAACCTATAGGCTACACCTAAAAGTCTTTTACAACATCTCAAACCTTTTCATGACACCACAGTACAAGACTCAAGTTGCTCTACCAAACGTATCCATGGAGAATATTTTTCAGGCGCCAAGAAACAGGTTATGATGTCCTTCACACACACTGAGGTGCTGCTTTGACTGTGTCATAAGGAGTGGTGAGGGAATGCTGCGTGGAGCTGCATGACAACATGAGTGGCTGCAGGTATAGGTCAGAGCGTTGTGAAGGGGAGGTTGCGTGGGAACGAGGCGGTGCAATAGGCCAAGCGGCGCCAGAGGTGCGAGGACCTCCATCGCCGCTCGCGGCTTTAATATTCCTTCTGCAACTTTAAAAAAAAAAAAAAAATCCTTACAATGCTGTTTGAGCTTCTCCACCATCAGGGGACTGTTTAGTAAAATCAAGTTGTTGTCTCTTAGTTTTCATTTGATTTGACAAGGATAATTTGAGGAGTGTTGATGCAAGACGCATTAAGAAGAATCTCCAAATATCCATCAGTGCACCTTCCAAATAGTATTGCTCAACACAGAGACTGCATGGTTTCGAAACAGGGGCAATTAGAAGTGATAAATGCTGACGAGCCAAAAAGTTTCCAGTTATTAAGATTGGAGATTGGGACTGCCCAGGATTTCTATCAAGACTTATGTGAACACTGTTGGCAACTGTGTTCACCACAACTTGGACCTCAGAGACCTGATTGTCTATTGGATTGTGGAGTAACAGTTTAGCCAAGGTAGTCAGCAAAGCAAACCGTATCCATAGCTTAGGCATGAACAGAGTCTCTCCTGGACATCACCACATGTACTTAATAGATGAACAATCACTACTGATATCATATTCTTAAGGGGAATATTTATGCATGGCATTGTCAAGCGTGAGTGGAATGTTCCAAGTTTTATTCCAACAAAGTGGATCATTTCAAATTGGCACGCCGCTTAAGGAAATATGACTACACTGGTATGCTGATGTTTGAATGTAAAGATACATGTGTGGTTGATATTATCAAGAAAAAAGCAGAGAAGATTTAAGGAATTGCGGTTAACTGGGTTTATTGTATAGTTTCTTTGAAACTTTCACACAAACACACACACAATGTCCTGAACTCACATAGTCCATAGTGCTTTTTAAGAGATGTTAAATCCATGGAGGGTCCTGCAGAGCTGCAGATGCTTTCTGCAACACGGGCAGCTGCATGGCTTCCTCTTGGCTCCTTAGTACACAGGACATAAATGTGAAGTTCCCATGAGTGTAAAAAGCAGTGAGCTGTGACTGTGACAAAAGCATGTGTGATACTGCCAGATTTGGTATCAGTCCGATACCAAGTAAATAATGGGCCAGTACTGCCAAAACCACTCCCAATACTTTTTGATAATTAAGGAGCATATGTCATTAAATTACTAAATCTGAAAGAATTTTTTCCTTCAGATTATTTTTGATAAATTATCAATGATCATTGCTTTTGAGGAATTAAATGAAATACTAAAACCATTCAATGTGCAACATCTGTTGTAGTTTAAATATAGTAATCATCCAGTATCCCTTTAACAATGAATACAAAGGGGTGATTAGTCATTTAAACTGAGCCATACTATATTCAGCACATTTGTTTCAATTCCAGGAAATGTATTTTATTTAACACGTTTTAGTGAGATTAATGTTTTATATCAAGGTCTGAGCATAACTTTCTGAAGTGACTAAACAAATAAATGACCAATATCACTTAACGAATGTCAAAGATACTTACGATAGCCTATAACTTGCATCATGATTACTGGGATATTCTCTGAACAATGAAAGGCTTTTGCTAGTTACCTCTGGCTCTGGGGTCTGGATCTGTAAAATCATTTATCTTATTACACAAGTGTTGTTTGATATCAATACAAACATTGCTATAGATATATTGTCAATATTCAATTTGATCCACCCACCACTAGTGGTCAGTGAAGTCCATCCAGCTGTGGAAAGAGCAAGTATATTTTATTTTTGTCTTGATGGTTTCCTGTGAGACTTTATACCGCAGAACTAAGTGTGGTTAGACTGTGGTGGAATTGTAAATTTTGTCTCCTGGCCGAAGTTCCTTGTACGTTTCTGATAGTGATGGGAGGTCTGGCTATATTCAAAGATTTGTCTCTTTTGGCTTGGTTTCTTTAGGAGAGCTGGCTCTTACAGCTGCCAAATGGCTCTTCATTTACTATCACATAGAGCTTCTTGTTTTAGCCAAATTTAGCAGTTAGGAATTGTTTGTGTTAGACCTAATGTGTGTGCCCCACTGTGTGTGCCTGGCTTGTACCACTATGCTCCCTGTCTTTGGAGCATCTGGTCCCCTTCCTTTTTCCACATAATAATATGACCCTAATCTATTCTTGCATGTGACTGTCTACATGTATGGTGTGCCCATCAAAATGAAAAATGAAGTCTTCATGGTTTCTCAGTAAAGCTGAACAGAAGCAGCAGAAGTTTCAACTCTTCCTGACAGTAGTCAGATCTTCTCGTTAGAGCTGGCTTATTCACTAATGTAGTATCACTACTTCCTGAAACATTTCGGCTACAACACAGATGCATCACATAACTTTGCTTATAATTTTTGTTATGACAATTGACAATGCCAGACAGCAAGTAGTCAGATGATGTTTTAACACCTGAGGCTGATTCACTTATATTCGGTGCATCTGCTCCCCCACTAGTTTTTTCCATTTTTGTGGCAACATTGCGAACATAACATTAGCTTGGACTGAGAGGTTACCAGGGCAAGCGTTTGGTCAATCTGCTGGATTACCCTTGGCAGATTCTTTTAGAGTTCTGATGAATCTGGCTTATGGTCTTTCATTTTTGGACTTCAAACTGGGTGCTAACATTCAAAGTTTTCCCAGATTTAAATGGTGTCATCGTTTTTTTTTCCCTCCAAAGGCAATGAGAGCTGATCGTTCTTCAGTCAACCGAATAAAGTGATCAAACAGAATTTATTTTCTTTCCTCGTTCATATGAACTTGAAAGAAATGCAGAAAAAGCCTAAACAAACAAAAAACTTCAAGCTTGCACAAAACATATTTTTGTAGTTTTATCTGCAAAGTTAAAAAAATTCTCATTAGAAATGATTAAGGCCAACGGAAATATTTCTCGTAGCAGAAAGGTGTCTGTATGACTCCCTAGTGGCTGGTACTTTAACTGCACAATTAAACAGAATTGCATTCAAGAGAAAAAAAAAAATCTCTCAAACTCTCTTTCAAACATATGCCTTCCATTTCATCCACACTTCTTTCTCATCAGGGAAAAAGTAGATGAGGGGAAAAAAAAGTTAATCCAGGGCAGTTTTCTTCTTGCTTTCTCTACTAACGGGGTGTTTCTGGCTTGCAGTATTTTGAGTTTAAGTACATGGGGTGAAAAGACACACAGGAGAGTCAGGGTGGGGTGGTTGCACGATAGGGGGTACTGGAGGTGTTGCCAGAACGCATCTGTGTTTATTTTTGTGTTGTGATTGCAAAAATAAGCCCGGAAGAAGCCAAAGAAGATGGCGGGGGGTGGAGAATTTGTATTAATTTCCACTCATTTATCACCAGAGTGAAGATTTAGAGAAAAGGTTAAGAGTTTTGTGATGCGTGGGATCAGTTTTGAACATCTTTTGCAGCTTTGTGGTTAGCATGATGGTGCAACCAGGGTCTGAAAATGCCAAGGCTGTTGTTTAAGAGTACTATTTGTTCAGTTGTAAAATATATACTGAAGTGATAGCAAAACTATTGCTCCCATAAAGCCCAAAACAACAAGGGTTATTCTATACTTCATAACACAAATACATTATTAAATCCAAGCATTTGATATGGATATCCAGGTTTTTGCCAGGACATTTTAGGAATCATTATCTGGAAACCAATTATTACAACACTTGTATCTATTTTATTGACCGAAAAACAAACAAAAAAAGTACAATGCTAATGGGAAAAGGATAGTGAGAGGATGACAAACAGAAAGAAAGGAAGCGGAAGAAGTTGTGCATCCGTCAGGGTTCATGGTTAAGGTCGGCAGGTTGAAGGCTAATCACATTTCCTCAGCTGACTGAGTGGAGCTTAATTTACTGTCATTACATGCACACACAAATGCTGCTCAATTGCTAGGATGCTTAACATAATCAGCAGCATACTACAATCACAAATCACTATCAGTTGCTGCGCAATCACCGCGGCAACGCTGCATCCAGTCAAATGGTGAATGAGTGGTGATGTCATCAGGATGTTATCATCTGGTTGGCTAATGGCAGGAAGTTTGCAGAGCAGGGGTCACAGCCTTTGGGTGAGGGGGTTTCTACGTACCCCCCTCTCTCCTTTTTTTAAACAGCAAAAAACAAATAACCACTGAAGAAATAGTTAACTAATATTAACTATTCTAATTAATATATACAGTTATAACTTTTTTTTGGCCATACATTTGTGGCAGTACTTATTTTTTTGTCAAAACCTGCAGTTTATGTGATCTATGATTGGTTCCTAATAAGTAGTATCTGGTGGATATTATAACTGACAAAACCAAAAATGACCAAAATATATGATAGCATAAATAATGCCAACTGATTCCATCTGTTTGAACCTGAACATAATAAAGGAGATAAACATTCAAGTCAGTTGTAGAAGTCACCCTCCACTTTCTCTTTTATCTAGCACCAATTTCAGAGGAGTAGTTCCCAGGTTAGTCAGTTTTTATGCCTCCGTTTTCTGTTTCACAGGTATTCACTTTAAACAAGAGAATAACCTCTCAGCTAAAACACCTTGGTGATAGTTGGCTTCAGTAGTTACCAATAATCAGGTCAGTAGAGTTTAGCAGAGCTTGAAGTTGCATTCTGGCTGGTTTAAACCCAACCACTGAACTTTGGCAGGTGTTCTCACGGAGCCCGTTCACAACACAAGATGAGCTACATTCTGATTAATGAATCAGAATTTAGTTTGAACCCTAGAAGTGTTGATGAAAGGTTGAAAATGGGTTTTCTGTAAAGAAAATGTGACCTGTGGGAATTTTAGTCACCCTAATCGCAGCATCTTAAAGTGATACTGTGTAACTTTTGACCCAAATATTAGCCTAATGTGAGTGATAATGGATTATTTCTGAGGTCAATATACAGTGTTTGATGAGTGTCGGCGTTCCGAGGGGTTGCCCCCTTCAGAAACCAGACATTGTAACTTCACAGTAGCGGATCTGTCTCTCATGGGATCATGTGACCTTTGCTTTACGGCTCCTCCTCTATAAACACAGAGAGCTCTGATTTGTGCTACTTTTTCTTCCTCTTTGATCTAAAGTTTGTCATGGATGAACAAAGTAGGAAGAAGTGCCTGTTGTACAAATGTACCAAAATGTGATGTACTTTTTCACATCTTCCAGACAGCGTTTATACGAAACAATAGCAGTAAATGCTTGATGACATTTTGCACATTTTGTTGCCTTTAAACACTTACTGTATTTTACGGCTTTGAATTTTAGAATTGTAGCTTTAATTTAGGCTGAAAAGAGTAGTAAAACAAGATAACTGTGCAATGTTGACCTGAATAAGCTAGTCGCATCAATGTCGGTGACAGAAAACAAAACACTTGGACCCTTTCTTATATATCACGCATACACAAATATGGTCATAAATAAATGTTTGAGCTCCTCATTAATCCATCCCTCCCTGACGCAGTCTAACTTTCCTTGTCCTTCTTTCTTATATTACTTTCACAATGTGTGAGTCTGTTAAACTAAACTAATCACATCCTCTGTGACAGATGAACTGCAAATTTATTATTAAAGTCCAATATGTCATTCAAAGTTTTCAGTTTAACAGAATAACAGTTTTTAACAATTGAGAATTTTTTTCCAAACCATAATTAAACTTGAATGAATAAGTTTAAAGCCATAAAGTTAAAAATGTATATAATTGGTTATCTACTTAAATAATGGGATTTTCACACGCAGGCATATAGGGCTGACAGAGAATGTCCACTAAGCAGCAGTTATCTGGTCCAAATTGTCTTGTTGATGTCAAGGGTCAGAAGAGAAGGAACAAACTGGTTGGAGATGATAGGAAGACAGGAGTAACTCAAATAGCAACTGGTTGCAGAATCCCATTTGTGAATGTACAACACGTTGAACCTTGAAGCTAAGAACTCAGTCAGCTTAGAAATCACAAAGGCTAATGGATTTAAAATAATAGTCTGACAGGTTGATCTCACTTCCTGCTGTCCTAACCGAGCCGTGCTGGACAAGTCCTTCAACCAGAAAGAAGAGTTGTGATGTAACTATTATTTTCAGTGAAATCTGAAGCGTGACGAGACCTTTTTGTGTCAGACATGCTGACCAACTTGAGTCATCCACCACAGTTTCTCCATCTGTCTTCCTGCCTGGATGATGAACAAGGTGGAGTTCAACTTTGTATATTTTATCTCTGACTAATGCCCCTATCACACTTGCACACTAGCCCAGCCTTCATTCAGCTGACACCACACTACCCCGGTTTCGTCTGTTCCGATTACAATAAAGGCAATCTCGGCCGTCCTCAGTGTGGGCGGGGTCTTCATAGCGAGGTTTCGTGAAGTCATTTGTTCGTGACACACTTTGCTAGCAAGCAAATTAACGTCCTCACTTCTGTATTTGACCACGGTGTTGGTTTTCGAGATTCTATCGCTTCTTGCTCTGCTTCTCCTGCTGCTAATGTTTTCTCTGGTCTCGGCTTTGGGTTTTGTTTTTGGCGTGGTCCGGAATCGCACTAATGAGTCATCCCATGAAGTCAGATTCTGGCTAATAGCGGCCTGCGATCTGCACACGTCACCATTTTTGGCCCGATTCGCCCCCTTCAGAACCTCGACGGAGTAGGTGCTAAAAGTATATCGACTCGCCCCGGGAAAATTGTGATGTGAACACAAACAAATCAGGCAGTGTGGTGCTGGGCTGGGCTGACTACGTGCTAGTGTGAAAGGGGCATAAGTCAAATATTTACAACAATAAAGGAAAATGATTAACACTTAAGGCAGGTGCTGTACTTCCATTAAAAATATTTGGCTCGGAAGCACAGTTAAATTAATGCATCTTTGACAGGTTTTGGCACTTTGGCCTCCCTTAAAGAAGATTGATTTCACATCCATCTTGCATCCTGTCTCTTCTCTGAGCTCTCTCCAGACAGTCCCGATGTTGACTCTAGTCTTATCTCTTGCTCTTTCATTTTCTCTCTTTCTTTTCCTTGCTTCCTCTGATAATGTACTCGTGGGTTTATTTGCTGAATCAGCCATAGTGTGTGCCCTAAATGTAATGATATTCAGTTGCTGGTGTATGACGGGGTGCCATAAAAGAAAACGCTGCTGTTACGTGATGCTCTCGGCTAACACACAAAGTTGTGCAGTTTCTCAACCCGGGAGTGCAACAGGGCAATGATGGTCCCAGGAATTTCCATAATGAATGTCAGTGTCCCATCAAAATGAGTCAGAAGCACGTAGTTTTAAGGTCAGAAACCTACACAGTATTACTTTGACTGGCACAGGTAGTCTTTGCAAAAATGTTACGCAGAATAGGATATTATTAATTTGTGATATACATTAACGCCTGAGAAGGCGTAATATAAACTAAATCATTGTGGTTATACAAGGCAGGAAAAATAGCTGTATTTTCCTATAAAAAGAAACTAACCAAATCTTTAGTTTCTAACGTGTTGCTACACCATGATTATAGTAAAACGTTATCATGGGCTCTTTCTTGGATAGTTACACAAACGAAAGCGGTACGTTTGCCTTTTTAAATGTATAAATAACAGATTTTTATAGGTGTTGACATTAACTGATATGAACTGGAACATGCATTAAACATTAAAGGGTATTCATCAGTTCCCTTGATTGAAATCAAATAACTGGTTTATGGTCTGATTCTACCTTTTAAAATGTAGTTAAAGTTTTGCAGCAGATCTTACACAAAGCTAAAGAAAGGTTTCCATCAACAGGAAAGGTAAGCATCAACACTCATTACTGCACCAGCATGGTGCTGAATGAATTTCATGATGCTTACTGAGTGGAGTCAACTGTGTATCATCCCACCTGCCAGGGTCATAAATTATCTTTTTTAGCAAACCAATGCCACATTTATATAAAAGAAAATACTACTTGGAATTTATTATGTAAAATTAGTGAAGAAGTAAATTAGACTGCATCAAATCAAACCACATCATTTTCTTTAAAAAAGAACAATTTATTGTTTAATTTCGAATGAATTTAGGTATCCTTTCAGTTTGCACTGAAGGGAGACATACGCACTAATAATATTTGGTTTTCCCAGCATTCAAGTACATTTTAAGCCATACAAAGTCTTCAGGGTAAAGTTAGTAATAAATAACAGATTCATTTGCATTTAAGTGTATTTGCATCAGGTAAATATAAACCAATCCAAGTCACACAACACAAAATGAAGCTGGAACTGAGTCCATCAGCTTGCACATATTCCACCAATAGATATCAATCCCATACTGTATGTGTGCATTGTAGAAATCTTTCATCATTCTTCTTGCTGAATTAATCTTGAGGTAAGAAAGTGCTCAAGGACCAAGGTACCCCACCATTGGTCTAAAACCAGCAGGACAGTGGCCCTCAAGTACTGGAAATAAACATCCCTGCTCTAAGTTTTGTCTTGGAATCAAATCAGGATTTATCAGTGAAGTGTAGACCAACCACACAGATGCTGTAGATCATGATGACTAATGAGTATTTGATTGTATCTCGAGCTGTCTAATGGTCAGCTGGGGAACTAAATGAGGTTTGAGTCTGAGGGGCATAAACAGACAAAAAAAGAGGGGAAGCAAGAGACAAAGACAAGGAGTAGACAGAATTTATGTTTGGGAATGAAAGAGGAGCATAATGAGCTGGATAATGAGCCCGGGACATCCCAATGCAACATGCAGACGAGAGATGAGAGATCTGGTTTCTGCTCAAAGCCGCTGGGGGTTTCCTGACTGAGGAAGGGAGAGAAAAGGAGGAGGGGGAGTGCTGGGAACAGGCCAAGGGAGGGAGGAGGAGAAGGGTCTCTGCCTCCTAAAATTCCTGTGGCTTTCACCTCCTCGTCTTCTCATCTCTCTGCTCTTCCTCCGTATACATGTCTGCATGTCCATAACGCTTTCAAGCTGAGAGGATTCTGATATGGTTTCGGCTGTTAAAACCTCTTCATGCTTTGTCACACTTTGTACATAGCTAGCCAAAATAACACTGGGTTGTGCAGTACTGCAGATAAAGGTATTATGAAAAAAAGATTGGCAAATTCCTTTGCTTGATGTTGCAAAGTCACCATTTTCCCTCCCAAATGTGTTCATTCCCAATCAGTCTGTAAACGTGAACCTGGAGACCACATATTGCACAAATATCTGTTGGAGTCTCTCTGTGTGGAGTTTGCATGTTCTTCCTGTTCATGCATGAGTACTCTCCTCCCAGGGTCCAAACAATGCATATTAGCTTCATTTGCAATTCTAAATTGCCTCCAGGAGTGAATGTGAGTGGGTTGTTTTCCTGTTTGTACTGGCCTTCTGATGGTCTGGCAGCCTGTGCCATGCCTGTCACCCAATGGCCCCTGAATAGATTTGATAAACAACCGTCTCCTTTAAGTGTTTGTAGCAGAATCAAGTATTGAATTTTTATGTCTTGATATCGCAAAACTTCAAACATGGATGTCTTGATGGACATAATGTTGAACACTGATGACGTCACATAGACCTGGAAGCTGTGATGACAATTTTTAGAAAGGAAAAGGACTGGGGAAACATTCATTATGTAAGCTTTCATGTGTTAACGTTATTGTTAGCTGTTACATGTTCTGGGATGAGTGTATGGTCTAAGCCAGAAGATCATGTTTTGTTATGTCAGAGTGGTATAACAACCTGACTGTGCAACTAAAGCTCAGAAGGTTGGTACACATGGCTATAAAGGTGATGAGGAAGAAAGAGTACCAGTCCCTTCAGACAATCTATAAGCCGTCTGTTCTTGGGCAAGTTCAGAGGACGATTACTGAATTGTCATGTCTTCCACACTGATTATGAGCTTTTGCTAACTCCCCCACTGTAAACCGAACCACTATGAAAACTAATTTGTACCAAACTTAATCAAACATCTTGATGATACTGCCTGAGGTGAAAAAGACAATAGATTCTTTGTTTTTAATTATTGTATTAGTTTTTCTTTGTATTTTGAAGGGTTTGTTTAATAGGTGTAGGAGTTGAGTTTTAAATGTACATAGACAAAGAACTCTTCACTTTAAGTGTGTTACTTGGCCTTGTTATGTTAACTGAGTGATACGGTGAGGTTATTGTATCTGTGAAGGCATTAACGTGCACGGCATCAAATCCAAGACAAATTTCTTAAAATGGACAAAATGCATCCCATCGTAGATTGGGTTGACCACAGACATTCATGATCACCCTGGTTTCAATGCTTAAGATTTAATAGTAAGTTAGCCACACGTTTTACATGTTTTATGTTTATTGCTTATTAAGATATCCAATACCTTTGTTTAGAATGCATAACCCTAAACAATGCCTTTTAAGAAAGGGAGTTTAAAAAAGTGTAAACTTAGATATAGAGTTACTTGGGTCTACTTTGGCCTTTTTATGGCTAGAAACTAGGGGTGTAATAATACATCAATCCTCATCGATTCAATGACATATTATCCAATAGCATCAATAATCATTTGTAAGATATAGACAGAGCATGTGGGATTGTTTACATTTTTTTTCTTCTAACAACCGAAATGTCTTATTTTAATTTGAAGAAAAAGTTGTAATATCCAAAGATGTGATAATAATGATGAAGGCAGACTGTATTACTTTGTTTATTATAACTAAGTTGAAATATATCTGTAGTGAGATTTGCACTATAACCAGCCTTAACCAAAAAAAGTATTTTCAATTTTATGTGAGTATGTTTTAGCTCAATATACATAATCTTGAACTTGTAGTTTGTTTTAGGAACTGGTTGTTTTTCATTTAAATGTCTGATTGAGCTCCAGGGTAAATTTTAATTTGGTTATTTTAGTTGCTTTTTGTTATTTGGTACGAATGGAAATGATTGTGTTAAATCAGCCTGTGATATTGTGTCATATCGATCGGTGGCTTCTGAATTATATCATTCTAAAATAGTCTTGTGGCAGAAGTTGTGATGTTGGCGAGCCTAGCACTGAATTATTATCCATCAAATCGGTTATATCACATTATGATTAAACTTGTGATTTAAATACAGCTGTTAAAATGGAATAACATTTTTATATACACTGAGTAATTTGCTAGTGTATAGATACAATTTTAGAAAATACCACAAGGAGTGTTGGAATGAAAAAGAGGAAAAGTAGGAATCCATATACACTTCATTACAGGGCCGAAGTAGCAGGATGCTATTTGCCACAGTCAGATAAGATTGCTCCTGTATGAGTAATGAGCATGTACTAAAACTCCCACACCAGGTTTGATGCTCCTCAAGTGTAACATCATCTCCTCAGTCTCTTGTATTCTCTCACTTTCACTTATTCACAAGAGTCTAATAAGCTCCCGAGCTAATACTGATAAAAGACAGAACATGTGAAGGAGGAATATCTGCTGACCAAATGTTCTTGTTTGTCTTCCTGCTGTTGAAGTGCAGAAATAAAATATCACACAACAGCTGCTCCATGAACATGAGAGCATCAGTAGTGCATGAAGAGTGACAAAGAAATGGTTAACTTTAAATTTCTTGTGCAATCGAGAGCTTCAGCCAACTGATCTGTTTGGTCACACTAGTCTTCCCACCAAGCTTTATTTGACTTTATTAAATGTTATTTATCCAGCAAAGATTCCCTCAGTGGGCCTGTTCTGCTCCTCTCTCTTCTCGGCTTAGTTTCACACATTTACACCTTGCGTAATGTGAGTTTATTTAACACCAGCACTTGCACAGTGAACCTGCAACAATCTGCCATTCTCTCCTTTTAAATTTGTTCCTTCTTCTTGTATTGCAGGGCTGTGCAAATGTATGATGTTTTCCCACAGTCATAGCATTTGATATTGCGACACAACCACACACACATTTACTTCTTCTGAGCCAAAGGCAATTAAAACTATTCAGCTGCTCACGATTAATCACTAAATAATAACAGCAGGGCCAGAATAGGCTTCATGTAATCGTGTTAAATTAATTCCTAAATTGTTCAACACCATTAAAGCCACACTTTCTCCTGCAAGCAAAAGGCTGGTCACATTTGCCCATCACCACTTCTCCAGTAAAATCTTACCGTAGGCACAGGCATCAAATTTCAAAGACATTAGCTTATTGTGTCCAAACATGTACTTCAAGACTCAAAAAAGCTTTTGTGATGAAGTAAATGTAACTCAAGTCTGTGACGAAGAGCCATCGTCACTAATGACTGCCTCGCAAACAGCGCGCACCCACACACACACACACACACACACACACA
>JBBBVU010000023.1:18963180-18976859 GCA_037177055.1 Atherinosoma microstoma | reverse complement strand
AGCGAAGTGCTCTGTTGGGAACATAAGGAACTATGAAATCTTTGATATACACTGGAGCTTGGTTGTGGAGAGCTTTAAATGCGAGGAGAAGGATTATAAACTCTATCCTGGATGTAATAGGAAGCCAATGAAGAGAAGCTAAAACTGGAGAAACATGAATATGTTTTCTATCTTGTGAAAAATGTTAATGACATTTTTAGATGATTATATTCTGGTTTTATTTCCATTTTACACAGCATGTTGACCTTTTTTTTCCCATCAATACAAGTGTTTTCAGTGATGGCACTAAGTAAATGATATAAGATGAGAATATTACCAATAATGACTAAAAGTGTACCAATATTATCTTTTATGGACATGAGATAAAAACAAAAATATCTGTGGAAATTCACTTTTTTGCTCTATAAGGGGCCTTTATGATTATTTTCCTGACAGCATCCAGTCAAGAATAATTTTATCTAACATAAATAGAACTAAAAAATAGAGCATTATATTCATTTTAATTGACTACACTGGAAAAGAACAATAGAATAAAGAGCCCTCTTGCCTTGATGCAAGCCAATCTAAGGTTTGTGCAGGAACAACTGAGCTTTCTTTTTCTATTTTTTCTCCAAATGTAGCCATCTGAGTCAGACTACTTTTATATCATCTTAGAATATCTGTTGCACATGACCTGGCTATGCTCCCACTTAGTCTTCGCTAACACGTGTTCAGCCACTCAGGAAAGCAGATTGTGAGCTCTTCAGGGTGATCCACTGCTGTAAATCAGAACTTTGTGATTAGTGGTAAGCCCCCTCTCTGGAGGGCTGGGGTTGAGATAAAGCTGTGAGGTTTGTATGTGTGACAGCGAAGCCCTGAGTGCTGCCAGATATTGCTCAAAGTTAGTACTTTGCTCAAATGAATTTGCTGGTGTAGGACGTCTGCTTCTCCATCTTTCTATCTGCTTCTCCTACTTCTCTCCACCCCATGAATTAAAGTGTTGTTCTGAGAACAGCAGAAATAGGCCGATCTTTCTATCTCCTCCTTTACATCTGGCTGCGTCATGTCGAACCTCCCAGCTCGGCCGTAAGATAACCCCCTCCCCCCGTGTTGGATACGCGGCATTTCTATCCAAAGCTCTGCCTGTATATTAACACACAGCGGGTGTTTCATGTGGTGGCTCTGTATATGTGTGTTAGCTGGTTTTCTGTCTGTGTGTGTGTTCATTGGCAGGAAGGATGGTTCACACATTGGGTTGGTGGTTTGGTGAGGTGAGTGGGTGTTTTTGAGGAGCTGTGACTGGAAAGGGAAATGATTAGTGGGAGTTAGAAACCTGAACAACAGACAGAGAGGAAGATATTAAGAGACAGCTGGCAGATGGGGGGAGTAAGAGTCTGCTGATAAAAAGACAGCAGAAGATTTAGAAAGATGGAAATGTTTATGAACTACTTGTAGAATCTCCAATTTTGTCCTGTAAAAATTTCTTTCTGCTATAAATTAGATGTCAACATTCAGTAAAACTAACAAGCAAAAGAGTTTGAACTGTCTAATAATTAAGAAATGTAAGACCACAGCACTTGTAGAACAGTATCCTTTTCAAATATAGTACATATGTGTGTGTGTATGTATATATACATATATATATATATATATATATATATATATGAATTGAAACTTTGTATGAATGGGTGCTACAAGTTTCAATTCATATACATATATATGAATTTGAAGCAAAGCCAAACTTATTATGAGTAGAGTAGAAAAGAGCAAAAAATGCCTATCCCAAGTGGAAAAAAATTGAATTTCCGAAGAGACGTAAATTCTGCAGGTCCAGTCTGGAAGGTAGAATGATGGTTCTTTCCATTCAATTTTCTCATTGTAACTGTGATATACACAATAGTTTTTCATGCAAATGAAAACCAACCTGATCTCATAACAGATTATAAAGTGTCTGTTTGTCTACAGCACTACAGTTTCACCAATATGACAAAAAAAAAAATAATACAATCACAGTTTGCTTTTGTCTGCCCCCCACATAGCACCCCTTAACTTGTGACTCATCAGTGTGTTGATGTATTTTATCACCACGTGTTCCTACGTGATCCCTTTATATCTCTCACTAGTGTTCATTTGGCTGCAAACACTTACAATATGTGGTGGGAAGAGGGAGGACATAATGTACTAATCTACAGACCCTTTTCAGAAGAAATCACAAGTTTATTTTCCAAACTAAATGTAGATTTCCAAAGGAAAATGTTTGAATTTAATTAATGAACATGGTTTAGCCTTCAAGTTATTACATCACATGGTTAGACTGTTAGAGAAATCCACAGGCTTGCAGAACTCCCTTTTTACCATTTATATGTTGCAGCTCCCATCAGGTCAGGGGAGCACCTCAACAGAAAACACCTGTCTAAGGCCCAATCTCAATTCTCCCCCTTGGCCCTTCTGCTCCATTTTGCACGTTCATGAGAGACAAAGGGGTGTCTCGATTCTCTTTTGGGGCAAGGGGAAGGGCTAAGGGTCACAGCAAAGAGGTTGGACGAGTTTCACGCTTTCACGCATGAGACGAACATGGCGCTGTTTACCCATGACGGCAAAATGCGGCATTTGACCGCTCTATGCATGTTTCAGAAATAAAAATAACAATTTTGTAATTTGCATAAAGGTTTAAATTGATTAAACTTGGGGAACATTATATATAACGATATACGTCATTTTAATTTCTGTGGTTATAATGCACTTTTTTTCTGTTGTAACCTAAGGACTGTGTAACACAAGTGTCTTATAAACAGGGAGCCCCGAGCAGACTTGCCTCCTAATACGTTTCAGGTTAGACAGAGAGAGGGGTGTCTCAATTCATAGGACTGGTAACCTAGCCCTTACCGATCTGTTTAAAGGTGAAGGGGTAGGGCTAAGGGCTGAGGGGGGGTAATTGAGATTGGGCCTACGAATATGCAAATTAGAGCAATAAATTGTTAAACTAGTACATCATACATGTACACAAATAAAATGTAAAAGTTGTTATATGTTATAACTGTTACAGTGTTATAAAATAGAAATTTATACTCTCACATAAGCACATGAGCTGGTGGAGAGTTCGGTCATGGCCCAAACCCCCCAGTCACAGTAAATACATTCAGCTCTTGCTACATTAACTTTGATTGCATAAAAACAATTGCAGCTTTCCACTTGCACTTTTTCAGGTTGCAGATGCCCGTTTCCATGGCGACCGAGTACCCTGTACTCTGGCTGGAGCCAGAACTGGAGCTAAACTTTCAGGCTACTGTTTCAACACTGAAGTACAGTTTCTTATGTGATCAGTTGTGGTTTTTCAGGAGGGACAGGAGTTTTTTTTTTAAGAGAGGTCAGCTACCATACACACACACACACAAATGCACACACACACTCACAAAAAAGCTCGGATCATATCCAGAAAGGGAAGAAATGGGGAGGGCAAACACAATTGGTCACACACAAACACACAAGAAACTAAATGTATAAGTGCATGTATTTTTATGTATTTGTGTGCTCATAACTATCAACAAGTAGTAGTTATGTACTGGCAGTTTTTGACTACAGTAGGTTGGAGGCATGCTGTAAAAGCTGCCCCGGAGTGCAGTAAAGCCAACTCTTACACTGCATATTTTTTGCCCTGAAGCTAAATTAACAAAAACAATGCAGCTCTCCATTGTTTTTAATAATGAGTTGATTTTCAGAGCCGTGGCCAAGTTGTGTTTTTCATTTTCCCATGTTCCTGGATGGCAGCAGACACGCAATTAAAGTGATTGTTTCATTAGGGCACATTGCCCGTGGTGAGCAGGAATGAGAACAAGCGCAACACAACTAACAACTACAGGAACACACTCTTCTTTCTGGTCCGTTTATTTATTTGTTCCTCTTCCACACAGACATGCACACCGACACATTTTTCACAATCGTGGGTCAGCATCTTCTCTCTCCCTACTTTAGTCTTTCTCCGACTGCCTGTTTTCCCTTTCTTGCTGAGTTTCTGTGTCAGGATCTTGGTCTCTAACCCTGGTTTAGTCATTGTGTTGTATTTAGCATTTGAAAAGACCACACATGAGTTTAGGCGGGGGTAGATTTTCAAAGAGGAATTGGTTTAGAATATCAATTGCTTTGTTTTTTTGTTTTTTTCCCCCACCTAGGAAAAAAGGCTCACAATAACACTGCCTGCCACTTTCATTCGAAGTTTCACTTGTTCAGAAAAACAGCTGTTTGGAATAGAGCTTCAGGTTGTGAAGACTCATCTATCTAGAATTTACTCTTGGTTGTTTCTTCATTTCTCATTGCAAGATTAACAACCTTCCGGGTCATATTCAGGTAACATGAGCAAATATTGGATGAAAGTAATGTCTTAACTCAGGCTGGAGATATGAAATAACCTGATTTTAACATTGAAGATGTAATGACACTGTTATACAGACTCTTGGATTAAATGAACTGCGCCATCATACCGTTGAAGCTCAGCACTTCTGAACTGAATCCTAGTTCGTTTACTCAGAAAATAAGGTTCGTTTGGAGAGATGTGAATACACAAGAGAACTCTGATGCTCATCAAAGAAGTGAACTCTGGTCTGCTTAAAAACGTAAGTCTTGGTTCACTTCAGTTAACCAATTGCAGGTAGCGGACTACAACATATGTGGCAGAAACCAGAGTTGCTCAGCATTAACCATTAGATGAGGGAATTTGTCGGTACTTCATTGTATTGTTCTTTATTATTATGTATTATTATGTATTATTATTATGTATGATTCTTCTTCTTTATTATTATGTATTATTCTTTCAATCCTGTCATACAGGATCTTATATCTGTATCTAGACATGTATCTGTTGGGGATTCAACAGGTATCTTGATATCTATATCATCATCATCTAAAGGACAGACAGACCTGGTCCCTACCTTGCAAGATTTTGGAGCACAGTTTACATTATGTGGGAGATGAACCTAAATGCCAGAGGCTTTATGTGCAGTCTGATTAGGAATGATACAGATTCTGATACAGTAATCTAAAGTAGCAATCCACATTCACCCAGACGGGAAATGAAAAATCCCATAAGATCAGCTACTGAATCTCCAAAGTTTTATCACAGACAAAACTAAACCTTGTTTTCATCTCTGCTATCCAGCCACTTTATGGGGTCTGCCTTGCTTGTACCTGATTGGACCTCCTTTTGCTTTCAGTACTGCCTTAATTCTTGGTGTCATGGATTCAACAAGGTGTTGGAAACATTCTCCATTTGAAGATTTTGCTCAATATTGACATGATAGCATCACACAGAAAAAAAAGCACCAGTAACTCAAACCACTCTTCCCATTCCCCTCTGACATCACAAGGCTTTTTCTTTTCTGGACAACTGCTGCTCACTGGATATTTCTCTTTTTTTGGACCATTCTCTATAAACCCAGATGGCTGTGCATAGTAGCTTCTGAAAAACTCAGACCAGCCCATCTGGCACCAACAATTATGCCATATTTAAAGAGGCTCAGTCTGAATTTCATCAAGTCGTCTTGAACATGTCTACAGTATGGGTTGCTGCCATGTTTATTTTTTTCCTAATAATGCGACCAGTGAGTATAGATATATTTTGATAGAATGATAAAGGAAGAAATCAAATTATCTTCACAAAACAAGCCGAATTGCATTCCTCGTTATATTGACTGTCACTCCACCCTACACCACACCATGTTATTGCATCAGTGCTGACCTCAGAGTCTGATGAGATAAACATTTCTTTCCAGACCCTCCCTGCCTCACTCAAACCAAACCCAGGGCCTGCCGTGCTCCGGCCTTCAAACCACACACAACCCTAACAATGACAATGGTGTGTTCTGTAATTGTCAGCCGTATCGAGCTTTCATAGCCGAATGAGCCGCCCGACAAGGTATCGGATGAAAATCAGCGCGGCGTGCGACAGTAAGTGCTGTCACTCAGGGCCTTTGACGTCACACCGACATGCCTCTATGATTAGTTCTGGTCCAGTTCCAGCTGACCTGCACTGTCACCCGTGATCAGCATCCTACAAATGCCTGTAATGGGACAAACAGTGTTCATTAAGCATTTGCAGTCCTCTTAATTAGAACTGTGTGTTTTGAAGCACGGAAAGGTAGCTAGAGGCTGCGACTCCTATCCTGTCTGAGCCAGGAAATACAGATATTCTTGAGAATAGTTACAAAGTCTAAGAGAATATAGACGATAAACAAAATAAATCTTTTGAATCGTCTTTATCTAAAATTGTTTTTTGCAGGCTTAATTTACCCACGTTAACATATTTTCTCACTGAGCTATACCAGCGTGCGCTACATGAAAGTTTTGCAGGATAGGTAGAAGTTGTTACCCATGTATTTTTAAGTCACAGAAATTGCAGGTAGGTGACCAGAATGATGAGGCAAGAGCTATTACGCAGAAAATTCTTAATTTTGGTAGTTTTAGGCAACAACTGAAACAAGTGACAACAAGAAAGATCGAGGACAATGTTAAATACTAAAAATTGTTGTCTGGAGTACTTTTCAATGCCTCTCCCTAAACCTAATAAAGGCTCTCAATCATCTAAACATTAGCTGATAAATAGAAGTTAATAAGTGTGTATATTTCTGAGATGTATTCCTAAAAATATTTCCTCCATAAAGGCAAAACATAGTATTTATTGTTTCTCTTTTCTTTTTTCCAGAGAGATCCATCAATAGAATTTTATTTAAAAGTTCTACCAATGCCCAATCACCAATACATCCATGTAACTCCACCGGCATGTCAGCACAAAGATTTCTGCTTGATATAAAATGTCTTTTCCAAACTTCCGTCCACATCCCAGAACTAAGCTTTATCTTTAACTGTACCAGAGCACATAAATGTAAAAATACACCGCTTAAAGTTTCATTGGGTGTGAAAACACAGCTCTGCAGACATGTTGCTGTATCTGTGACGACGCTCGGGAGGATCAGTAAAACTTGCCCATCACCTTTCTGGGGTTTTTCAAACACTTTAATCATTAAGAAAAAAAAACAGGCCACATATTAGAGTTGTCTAACTGTTTTAGCTCTACTGATTATGTCAGCTGTGAGGAGTCGGCTCTGGTGCTTTTTATGTAATGTGTCTCGTCTGCTTGGCCGTCTGCTGTGGAAAACATCCATATGAAACATGTCATCTGTCCGGTGCTTGTTACTGCCATTTCCCCTGTCATGCAAGCGCTCCACAGACTGATGGCTTTTTCAGATGGGACAGTGTGCAACTTGCTCATGCAAACAGTCTTCTCTCCATTTTGGATGTCCTGCCATATTTGTCCCATGTTTGTTTACCCTATTACCCTGCTTCTCTGTTTCATACCCTGTTTCTCCTTTCATTTAATCTGTGTGGGGGATAGAGCAGACCCTGTTTTTGTCACTATACAAGGTGTAATTTTCCCATAGAGGACAAGAACAATCACAAAAGATATTTGAGGCAGTTATTTTATCCTTATTTGTCTAATTTTACAAAGCTAATTCTGTCTGAGGCTAGCTCAGGGAGTCAAAAACAACTCAGATTCCCACATTAAACCATTAACCAGACACAGAGTTTAAATAACTCTGATCATTAACTTCCTTTTCAGAACTTTTCTTGCCAGTAAAATATTATATATAGAGTAAAATGCAAGTAGTCATATATCTTTATCTCTTTTTTTTTTTTCATTTACTGGTATTAAGGATCCTGACTCTTAATTGCATTTTTTTAATTTCATGCCTTGCAGTTTGTTTTTGTTTTTTTTGTGTGTGTTACACATCAGATTCTGCACAAGCTTTTATATATCCGATATTGGTCATTTTACATGTAACAACCCAGCTGTGCAAACACTGTTATCATCCCAGAAACCCATTTTTTTCATGGTGTCGGTGTTCCAACATTTAAGCTAGTGCTGATACTAGTAGCACAAAACTTATTTAAATTGATTTAAAGGACAATGTACAGTTGATTATTCGCAGAAAATAAAAAGATGGCTGCACCAAATTTAGCATTATTCTAATTTCCATCTGCAGTCCTTAACAGAAATAGACAAAAAAGTACGGGAGCAGATAATACATTATCAACATAGTGCAACTCTAAAACACAATAAAAAATACAATACAGTATAAATACAGTTCAACTGACTTAAATAGAATACATTAAAAGATCAAATACCTTATTTTAAGTGCCTAAGCAGTTGATAATACAACAGGGGATGCTATTAGAAAGTCCATATAACTCTGATAGATATCAGATGCTACCCACAAGGACAGCATCCGAAAGCTAAATACCCGATTGGTACCTTTAATGCAGACATGACTGGTTACTTAGAAGCCAGTATTTGACGTCGCATTGGAATAAATTGGAATAATCTGATATTGTATTAGACTGTATACCTGCTCCAAACATTTTTATATATCTAAAACATATTTTAAAAAAGAATGTTCCTTAAGATATAGGCTACTGTAGCTCGAGGCTTGTCACTAAATTAACTTCCACTTACTTGCCAAATGTGGGTCGAAACTAATTTTGGTGGGGATAAATAATAACTTACTGGCCAGTTTGGCTAGCAATGAATGACGGAAATAATTCTTGTTGTTTGTCCTAGTAGAACTCTCATAACATTTCCCATGAACACTATTTCTCGGTATATCATACATGTATTGGCTGTATACTAACTTCCATGTGTGTAGTGTCGTTTACGCACTACTGCCTGAACAAAGTGCAGCTGCAACAAAACAATAGAAAGGAAGTAGGGGTTAATGATGATTAAAAAGGTGAGGCAGTTCAGAATCGTTTCTGTGACTTTTTCATCACTTATAAATCTTTCTTTAAATCCTTTTGTATATAATTCCATAGATGCCTTCTGCCCCACTCTGACTTTATTGATGTTCAGCAATGAAAAACCATCATTAAGGAGTCATTTTCAAAATGATTGCCCCCAATGATTGTGAAAATTATTAATTTAAAAAAATTGCTTAAAGCACTATTGAAACGTTCATAAGATAAAATATTTTTCTTAACATTTCACATATCAAGCTTTAAGGGGTTAAAAATCTACAGAACTAAAGTTTAAAGTAGATTATTATAAATGTTTTTTTTTCTTTTTTCCATACTAGAAAATGAGAATGTTGTTTTTTCTCGATGAAATTCAAATCTAACGAAGCTTGTATGATTAAAGGTACAGTCTATAAAAATTACTGACATCTAGTGGTAAAGACTGGCAGAGAAATTACCTTTAATACCAAGTTAGTGGAGGTTTTATGAAATACTTGAGCTTATTCAGTGTATTACCTGCAGTAGACAGGAGTCTAAACACCCAGAATGAAGTCAGAAGCTTTTCTGAACAACAACCTAGCAATCACTACTCAGAATGGCGCCACTAGAAGACCACATTTCACCAACTAAAACAACTTGAGCCTAAATTTCAGTGCGGTTCAAGCAAGAGCCACATTGGAGATTTTCCACCTTGTCTATTCCCCATAATGCAGCTGATCACACTTCCATTAGTACAATAACATCCATGGACAGTGTGGTGTATTACAAACAGTCTACCTTATTACACAATGAAGCAACATGAACAGTGTTTATGAAAACCAAGTCCATGTAAGCATTTGATACAGAAATGGTGCAGTGTGAAATTTAAGATCTATAATTTTGGCTTGAGTTCTTTTAGACCCTGAAAAATTTTCTTGCCATGGGTTGCTTTTTGCTTGTCATCAGAAATGCTTCTGATTCTTCAAACTGAGAGCATTCTGACTGCTGTCTACCAGTAAAACACTAACTACTCATAAGTACTACACATATCCTTACTTTACAAAAAGACAAACTTTCATGAAACTTCAGTTAACGTTTTGTCCATTGACACTTTGTGGTTTTGTTTCTGTACATGAACATGAAAACAGCCACATATGAGTTCTGTATTCAACTCTGGTTTCCATCCAGTCTATTTAATTTACTTTAAAAACCTCGTCTTCATTCACTTTTCATTTTTCCTTCTCCCAGTTAGGTTTAGACACCTGGTTAAGGTGAACCATGATGAACATTGTAGCTAGGGCTCAGTAAACACGACACGTGAACTGTCACTTCCCTGACTGGAACATGTTGTTCTCAGACATTTTTTCTGTGTACTTTCAGCCCGTGTATTCTATCTGGTTTTTAACCAAAACGTTCTTTTTTCCGTTCTTCTGTGCATCGAGAGTCAGAGCCATCATTTATCCCAATGAAGTGGCTAAAGTTACCCAAAGTGGGCTTTCTATATCCAGCGGTTCTGATCAATGAAAACCTTTTTATTAATTCATGTGTCATAATGATAGAGCTGTGAAGCCACAGTCCATCAGCAGCCATTACAAAGTGAGACTTGGCTTCATATCTGACTCGGCCATTCGGCCTCAACCTTACATAAATAGTGTTCAAGAGCTGCCTCCGGTAAATATGAAAACTCTGTGTCGCCTAACACATAATCCACATCATAGGAACATGGTGTTTGGTCCCTCAACACTGTGACATCACTGTGTTTCCCTTTCTTGACCTTTGTTTGATGCCAGCTGTAAGGGCCCGAGGGGAGGAGTCTACTGTTACAGCAGCTCATGTCCACTCACATATTCAGTGGCTCAAATAAGGGTTGGAGTTTTATGGCAGCCTTTGTTGCTTTTTATGTGGTAGTGAAAGCTGCTTGAGGATCCACAGTTCTCTAAGATATTAGTTTTCATTTAAACGCATGCTGCACTTTCAAGTCATTAAGTGAAGTCAGTTTTATTCATATCGCTCAAAATAGCATATAACCCAGAGAGTGTTGTGTTGTCATTGTATAGCACCATCTAAATGTAGACCTTTGAACACCAGTGGAAAGGTTTTTGACAAATGCAGTAATTGGCTTTCCTGTAAAAGGGTTATAACTCTTACTGAAGTCTACAACTGTCACAGAAGTTAGCTGGTACACTTTCCAATGCGTCACAGCAGTGACAATGTTCTTTATCACGTTAGTATTTTGGATGAATCTGGGACAAGATCTGACTATGTGTATGAGGTCACATAACGTAGTGGGTCAGAAGTTGATGCATGCGATTTAAATATTACTGATGCATCTAAATGATGCATTTGCGAAGATGTTGCTGAGCCACAGTGACATTAAAATACTCTTTCAGATGACACAGTTAGCTTAATCTTTTTAGATGCTAGGTTTATGATTTGATGTGAACTTCCTAAATATTCCTTTACAGACAGTAAAGATTGAGCTTGTTCCCAAGACTATGCTTTGAGCAAATGAACTAGGCTTAGAATTGTTTATAGAAGATGGCAGTACAGACTATGGGTGCATTCAAACCAGCTCTTCTTAATTGAACCATTATTTGTTTGCTCTAAATATCTGGTTCATTTAAGCTGTGAATGCACAACCCAGCTATGATGCACACCAAAAAAGCAAACTTGGGTCTGGGTCCTTCCTCGGTTCGCTTAAACTGAACCGAATCCAGATAAATGTGTGAGCGTTCTGCTTCATTGTTTGTTTTTTCTTCTTCAGTAATTCTTGATGCAGAGTAGGTAAATGCATTAGTCAAAGAGTTTGGTTCATTGGGTTAAACGTAGCGTGAAGCAAACTCATACCGGCCCAAATGTTGCAACCCCCAATTGAGCGGAACCCCCCCAACTGTCCCAAGTCTAGTGAACTTTGAAAATTCCCTATATTGCACATAAACAGCGTTGTAGTTGCTAGCTTGAAATAAAACCTCAACATGGTGAGTCATATATAGAAGGTAGATGACAAGGTCTGTGTGTTTTCCATGATCTGGTACCTTGAGCTTATTTCTTAAACAAGTTTGTTTATAACAAGAGGAACCACATCTCTTGCCAGCTGATCCCAGAAACTCTGCTAGCAGTTTTGTATCAACTGTTCACATGTGTCACCTGGTGGTTATTATTATGAACTGCTACTATATTGCATTTATGAAATGATCGCAGCACATCTGTGGCGTCTTCCTGAGTCTGGTTCTGCTGCACGTTTTTTGTACGATTTAAAAAGGAATTTTTTCCTGTCCACTGTTACCTGCTACCCCGTGCATACTCAGGATGGGCCATTGTGTCAAAGCAGAGGTTTAATACAACAGTCTCCTTGGCTACAGGCTTTTTTTTCTTTGAAATGAATTGACTTGTATGAAAACAATTATTATAACCTGGGCAGAAACAATACATCTTATTTGATTGGATTAGAACTAGATTACGGTGAATTGGATTGAAATTATCATAACTGGATTAGGCTTAATCTGTACAAGTGCTTTGAGTTTTCTTTGATGTGAATTTTTATTCGTACAACTGAATTCAACTGGTGTCCAAAATAAAAAAATGTCCGTATGAAAACGCATGATGACAAATAGTTACTTTGACTATTATGTCAAAGTAATTATTAGATAGAAAATCTGATTTGGCATTATGCCAATTTTTTGGGAACAACTCAAAAAAGTTGAAACTTGAGCAACTAAAGACTAGAAAAGTACTTTGCACACATCAGAAACTACTGGAGGAATATTTGATGACTAATTAGGTTAACTGGCAACAGGTCAGTAACATTACTGGGTATAAAATGAGCACTTCAGAGAGGCAGAGCCTCTCAGAGGTAAAGATAATCAGAGGTTCACCAATCTAAGACAAACTACATCTAAAAATTGTGGAACAATTTCAGAAAATGTACTTCAATGTAAAATTTTGAGACCCTTGAAGTTGCACCATGTAGCCTATTCAATTCAATTGAATTCAGCTTTATTTGTATAGCGCTACTTCACAACAATGTCATCTCAGGGCACTTCACAGACAATCAGTTTGACCCAATCTGATTGTCATACATTGATTCATACAAGCCAATTTATAACAAATAGCCTAGCTAAGGGAACTACTGGGTGTAAGATGTTACACAGCTACTTGCCAATATCCTTCAGCTGTTTTGTCCTAGTTAATGTGGTAGAAACAATAATAATAATATCTTACACTTTATTAATGCCAACTGAGGGCCAAAGTGGTTTACCATTGCCAATCGAGGGATTTGACCCTGGGTACTGCAGGCTCCAGGGACAGATTACACTTTTTTCCTTTTTTTTCCCTTTTTGTTAAAGTAAACTAATGTGCAGTAATAAACAAGGTTGTATAACAATGTTTTAACCATATTCTGTATAGATATTTACTTCTAAGGAAAGAAGGCTGCTGGGGCTATTGGTTATACACTCAACAAATCTATATCACATTGTTTAGCTGTACAATGAATGTCCATTTAACTAAATTTCTTTAAATTGTGCTCAAATTGTGCTGACCCATAGACAAGTTAGTTAATCTAATTCTACTTCTTTCTTTGTCTGAGGACTAGGAAATCAGTCCTATAAAAGAAAATATACCACTAACATTTTTTCTATAAGTAATATAGCCTAATACAGGTTTGACAGGATTAATGCAGCTACAAAAATGAGAAGTAGAACATTAAATGCCAGGGATAAAAACAGAAAGATGTTGATAGATTTATTCTAACACCTCCACAGCTGTATCTTTTCCTAATCTGGGTTTTTATTGTGTGAGCACACCATCCCTCCCATACATTAGTGAACCACAGTAAAAGTAGGCCTGTGCTGTTTGGATGGGAGCATGTGTGTGTATGTGTGTGTGTGTGTGTGTGTGTGTGTGTGTGTGTGTGTGTGTGTGTGTGTGTGTGTGTGTGTGTG
>JBBBVU010000023.1:18941886-18953563 GCA_037177055.1 Atherinosoma microstoma | reverse complement strand
TACATACACATACATACACATGATTAATTATTGTGTGGTGAAAGACAAATCCTTTGTGTATCATCAGTGATTTTTATCGGGGTCATTGAATGTATCAGGTCCTGCAGTATTGCACACTGTCACCCAGGCGACCCAGTGTTAGTCCATGCATCACCCCCTCTTTATCCACAATCATCTGGAGGCTTTGTGTGCTTATTTTGTTGCAGCCCTGATGGTTGTTCTCTTTATTGGCCCACTCTAGCCCAGCTTGGGTCCTAGGGTCTGTAGAGAGAGTCCCTGCGGTACGCTAACCAAACTCATCTCTGGCACGCCTCCAGAGGACCCTGGTATTTGGCATCCTTTCAAATGGCTTCTATCCCAGAACACAGTCATTTCTATCAGTGCAAGTTGTTTAATGGCTTCTGACAAAATGATGATTTCTTGTCCCAGAGATGTAACTGATTTGTATCAGGAACTTGAGCTGCCTGACCAGATCGACCAACGAGGTGGCTGGTCTCCTTGCTGAATGCTATCTATGTATGGCTGAGGACACACTCTTCATCATTGCCTTCACCGGATCATGTAGCCAACAATAACGACCCTCATCTGAAGAGTTTTGGGCAGTTGCTCAAGATGTACTCGAGTGTCCCTCTCCCAGAGCAGAGCACATGCTTCAGCTTTGCCCCGGAGCTGAAGGTTAGCAGTCCTGAGAAAGATGTCACACACAGCTTGGATGTGGAATTTTTATGCAATATGGCTCTCCCAATAAATCATTTACAATCCATCCATCCATTTTCTATTCCATTTCAGGGTTGCGGTGGAGCCGGAGCCTATTCCAGCTGTTTCTAGGCAAGAGGGAGGGTATAACCGGGACAGGTTGCCAGTCCATAACAGGGCCAACACAGAGACAAACAAACTTTTGTTGTTTAATTTATGTTAAGTTGACTAGTAATTGTCTAGAGGAGATGCTGTTAATTAACAGCCATGGATATCTCTGAATAAGCAACCTAACAGGTAAGTGTTATATTGTTTGGAAAATTTTGCACATGGTTGTTTTGAAATGGAAAAAGTCCAAAAGGAGATTTGAGTGTACAGAAGCACAAGCGATTCGTAGAAAAAATAGTAGATTTTTATGGGGCTGCATCAGTCTGTATGGTGTGGACAGATTTTGCATCTATGAAGTGGAAGTTTAGAGCAGTGGTTCTCAAAGTTTTTGAGCCATCACCCACAAGATAACATACGTTGGTGTTTGTGACCCCCCTCCTCTGCCAGCAATGATTAATTGTATGATACTGTGTATCAAATGGGTCATCCTGCAGCCATCCTCTAAGGATTGAAACTGTCAGAATCTTCATAAATAAGGTGGATAAAGTGTTTTTTAGAGGATTTGGTGACAAGGCACCTACAAGCCCAAAATCAGCTTATCTCTCTGAGATAATGCCAAATTCTGATTTTTGATATGGCATGTGCACTAACTGTGTTGTTTACGCATTGTGTTGAAAAATTAAGGTGCTAATTTTAGATTTCTCTCTGCATTAATTGTTTCATTTTGACAGCCCTGATACAAATCCCTCATTTATTTGATAAATGCAGTCTATATATATATTTTATAATTATCTGGCGACCCCCAGTTTGAGAACCACTGGTTTAGAGCAGTGACTCTTGATTTCCAAGATGTATTGCTGCCATCAAATTCAAATGAAACTAATATTTTCCATTTAGTGGTCAAATGTCTCAGTTTAAACATCTGATATGTTGTTTATGTTCCATTAGGGGGAAAAAAGCATGAGTTTATTTGCAAATCATTGCATTCTTTTTTATTTACATTTTACAGTGTCTCAAGTTTTTAGGAATTTGGGTTGTTAGAAGACAATTAGTCCACAGAAACACAGACTTAGTTGAACCCGTCCTTGTGTTTTAGCTGTGTAGAGCAGCTGCTCAGCTGTCACCCGCTGGAGATGTACATAGATAAAAAGCACTTTTATACACCCATTCACTAACAATGTGACAACACACATGATCCCCACTCCCACATGTCAGCCTGTCAGAAATAAAAGATTAAAATAAAAATCTAACACCAACATATGGTCCCTGGTGACACTCATGAATACACACCCCCTCCTCCTCCACATGGAAAGACGGACCCGACAACTGCTCCTACTGAAAATAATCAAATCCAATCATCTATGAAAGCTAGTACATTTATATGTAATGTGGAACTTTTAATATATTCTGTTACACTCCCCGAATGGGGGTTGGAGCACAAACTAACAGTGTCATGATCCTCCTAAAGTCTTTATCTTATTTTGAAAAGTTTAAACCAAAGAGGACAGAAAGTGAGAGATCTGGATGCGGTTTGCAAATTGTTGCAGGACTCTCTGGTCTTTTAGGTGGCTGGGGATGTCCAGAGTCTGGTGTGAGCAGAGGACGGGCGAGGTAAGGCTTTGGGAAACTTCTCATCTTGACTTGGAGCTACAGCGTAAAAAATCTGAGCAAACAGTGGGAGTCAACTGCTAAAATCTGCTTTTCTTTGCTAAGTCCCATCAGGCCGGCTTTAAAAGTCAGAGGTGTCACAACTGTGGGAGCAACTAAAGCAAGGCCAGGTATATGAATTCTGATTTTACGCTGCAACGTGTCTTGTTTTATGCATGGCTGCAATTTAATTGAATTACTGGTTACTTCAGTTTAACAGCCATAGAACAATTTAATCTTCTTTCCCCCATCAGGAATAAAATTCAAGCTGCTTTCCACAGAGTCAACCAAGTGGAAAGACCAGAAAAACCTCTTATTAGTCTGGCGTTGAAGATTGCTAATTTAATTACTTTTACAAAACCGCACATAGACCGTTCATCTAAGTAAGTCGTCATGTATATTAGTGTTAATGTTTTTTACTTCCAGCAGTTTAACAAAGGAGGAGATATTGTTGCCATGAGGAATTAATGAACTCTAAATTACTGCTAAGGGTCATGGCTTTTTTCCTTTAGGTAATATATATCTTTGACTTTGCTCATAGCTTAGTCATCATAACCAGGAGAACCATGTTTAATACAGATTTAATTGAGCCCTGTTTTTCGGAAAAGAGAAAACTGTTTATTATGGCTTCTTTTAGCCACCATTGTGGTTCACAGCAATATAATATTGTGACAAACTCTAGTTGAAAGCATATTACACTCCAGTTTGACCACATATGAAAACTGTTAAAAACCACTCACTTTTGTTGTTAACTGACCTTTAGCTCAGTTTGCAACAAACCAACAAATTTCCTACCTAAAGGCATGTCCTTGAGATGCTTTGGATAAGTTGTGATGGTGCAAACTGGGACAGGCAGATATAAAAAATGCTGTTGAGTCACATGATGGAGAATTGGTCCAACATTAGGGACCTTGGTTCATACCTGAGATTAAAAGGCTTGTAGGCTTTTATTGCGATAATATTTTAACATTTTAACTCTTGTAAATCCCCCCTAGTGCAGTGGTTTCCAAACTTTTTCTGAGGGACCCCTTTATATTGACAACAGTAATGTCGAGGGTTAAATCAGGGGTGTGAAACACATGACCCCTGGGCAGAAACTTAAATTTAAAATTCCAAATTGGTCATGTTTTCTGAAATAATAATGCATCAAATTTAAACATTTTGATGATGTACTCCTTTGAACTAAAACAAAGGGGAAAGTGTGGACTTTTTGTTATCTATAGGTTAGTATGCTTTTATTTTACTGGTCTGGCCCACTTGAGATCAAAATACACTGCATGTGACCCCTGAACTTAAGTGAGTTTGACACCCCTGCTTTAAATATTATTGAAATTTGGAGAGTCGATGTGCTTCTTTGAGGCATTGATTCATGTGATTCACTTTTGGTGGTTGTGTAATAAATGCAAAAAGGGGCGAAAAAATGGTCAAACGTATTCAAATACCAAACTAGTGGGGAGAATCATAAGGAGGCATCTCACTTCTTGCAACCTGCAGCCATCAGATAAGTGTGAAGTGTCATTCTACGAAGGTTCAGAGTGATTAATAGCTGGCTTAAGCCTGTGTGATCGTCTATGCACCGGGCGTCTGTTGAGCAAATGTCATTCTACTCCTCGTGCTATTTAAACAACACTTAGCAAAGACCCAGGCACGTCTAGAGGAGGAGCACTCCATCTACCATCCATCACTGACCCAACCCCTGCTGACCGTCTCTTGATACCATGTTTCAGCTTTTTGCCGTGTTTCAACCTCTCAGTTTTTTTTTCCATTTTCTTTCTCCAGTCTCTGCTTTTAAATGGCATTTACCAGAAGACAAGAATCTGGCCCTTAAATGATCCAAGATATTCCTGTCTAAACTTAGCTGACACTTTTCTCCAAAACAGGCTGGATCACTTCATGCCTATGGACACATCTTACAGCAACCTGAGTTGTTGCTGATTAAAATATGTGCATGAGCTGCTCATACCTCGATGTGAGAAGTTGGGAAAGTGAATAGAAACACTATCCGCTCAGGCTGAGCCGAAAAAGCCGCAGAGGAGTACCATTTCCCTCCGAAGATATGGCTTGTGCAAACAGCCCTCTCTTTAACAATAACAATGGTCTCACCCAGCCAGGCCAAGCTAACTAATGACAGATCCACACCTTAATGCTGAACAGTTGTTTGGGTTTAGCTTGTGTATATATGTGTGTGTGCACGAGGGGTTGGTTTTTGGGAGTGGAGGGGGAACAGTGGTCGTCAGCGGGTGGCTCGTGCCACTGGAAAACTCCCCTCTTTCCTCCCTGGACAGAGAGCAGCACCCACAATTCAAGCAGAGATTGAGAGTGAAAAAGCTCTGACACAGCGAAACGCTACTCCGAGCAGCACAGGACGTCCAACTATAACGCAGCACATTTTTACAGCTTATTGAATTGTGCAGAAGGCAGGTCGGGGGCAGACGCCAAAAACATTCCTCCTGTGTTTTTGATTTTTCCTCCTTTTGTATTAGAAACAGCTTGTTTCTTGGCCAGCATGGCTTCATTTCCTTTATGGCTCCCTCTTTGTCTTTACAGTTGTGGTTGATTGTAACTAGTGGCATGAAGGTTCCGATGATTCAATGTGCTTACAAGGATTATTTGGTGTCAGACGAAGGCAAATTTAGTCTGTATTTGTGTAACTCTGAGCATTTGTCATGATCTGTAGAAGACGACTCATTAGGATGCAAGTTTTATACAGGCCAGAGTTCATTTTAACCTGAGCAGACTGCTAACACCTGAAATCCCAAATGCGTAGGCTACAACATAGTAAATGTTTCTCACTCTCCAGCCATGTGGAATTGGTGAAATTCTAATGGCAGGCATGTCTTATGAGGTTTCAGCTAGTACCAGTCAAAAGTTTGGACACACTTTCCTATTAAATTTAATGTGAAAGTGTCTAAACATTCAGTTTCTGAAGATTTTCATGTCACAGAAGTTACAGAAGTCCTGTCATCTGTTCAACACTGGATGAACACTTAATTTGACCAAATGATACAAAAGCTAAATTAACTTGAGTCCCCCATATTTGTCCATTAGGGTCAGTGTCACACTGTCGTGATTCACAAGAGTTTTGAAGAATATTAGCATTCTGTTGGTCAAACTAAACAAGCCACTCTTCAGTATTCCCTGCAGACCTCGAAGTCAGTGCTACCTTGCTGTTTTCCTACAGGTGCAAAAACTTGTTTATGCTAGTTGTTTATTTGGTTATTAAAGAGACTTGGGCAGGTGTTGTTCATAGCTGTTGTAAGAGGACCTGTGTGTGTCAGCTCTGGGAAGCTACATTGCAGTCAGGTGGTAGCTACAAGAAAGTCTAAGAAGAAACACAGAACAAAAGGAAACCTGGTTTTGTTGGTTGAGCAACGGTGATAGCCATAGTTACAGGAATCAGCTTAATACCAAAAAGGTAACATTTTTAACCGCAAAATCTATGTTTAACTCACACAAAAGTTAACCAGTGGTACTGTTTAATACCAGCTGTAACATATAATGTATTTATTCTTTCTTTTTCATTTGCAATACTGAATCAGCTATTTGCTCAAAAGTTGTAAAAGATCTAATTAAAAAGACATCACTAAATTTAAAATGTAGTTATTATTTGAAAAGCATCACATGTGTTTCTTTAGTTTTGATGAGGGCCTCTCACTTCCGTCATTTATCCAGTTTCTGGTGCTGCAGGAAATCTTAGATTCTTCCTCCGCGGTCTCCCTGCTTGGAAACACGGAGATGTCCGTTTAATGAATTGGTGATGATATCTTTGAGCTTTGGCTTGCTCGCTTCAGCAGCAGCCCTCCACTCAGACCTCCATCCTGCTTTAACCACAGCCATCCGGGCAATGAGACCACTTTTAACGAAAGGAAGACATGGGAAAGTTTAATGACATAAATAGTTAAAGCTAAGTTTGCTGAGAGAAAATAGAGTTGGCATACAGCGGTAGGTACCATTCTGCAGGCTCTCACAGGCACAGAGCTTATAGATACTGTTTAAATGGATGTTATTTATTATTTTCTGAGCCATGTTGACAAGCCCATCTAAAATGCAAGGCAGATATTTGTCATGTAACACTCACATATGCATATTTCTTTATGACTGGCATAAGATGCTTCAGGGTTTTCATCTTCACTAGTTTTCTGAGTTCCCAACCCTTGATGCTGCAGTTACTGTGCTGCAACAACTCAAGACACCCACGCTGACAACCTCTAATGCCTGAGCAAGCATTAAAATCTGTTCTGTTATACTGTTGTACCTTGATTATTGTTTTTCTCTGTGGTGATGCTGAATGTGCAGTGCTGAATATTCCTTCTGACATGAAATTGTTTTCTTTAAAGCTTAGTTGAATCATTTTAGAATCAGTTATCTCAGTCGTTAGTGTTTCTGTGAATGCTGATCAGACCTAATTAAATTGATTCTTTAGGTGTGTTACATCTGAAATGTTGCAGATAAATCTGTAATTTAGCATTTAACATTTTAACATAAAAAAAAGTTTTTATATTTTATTATTACTCTTTTACTAATTTGGGGAGATTTGGGTTTGAATATCCATATACAACAGGACACGTAATGTAGTACATTGATATCTGCAGTAGTTTTCTCCCAGTTCTTTGTTATTTAAGTGCATGTAAATTGAATTAGTGTTGATCCAATATGATTTATACACAGGGAAGAGAGTCCGACCATAAACTTTACACTGATAGAAATAAAATGTCCATGTCATTTTGCTGATTTTTACTTTGAAATTAACAATCACTTTACATGGAACTCTGTTGTTGCTGGATTCTTTTCCTCTTCTGCTGCAGCAGCTTTTGCTATTTCTAAGTGAAAGTCCAGGATGGCAATTATAGAGCATGTGCAGGAGTGCCTATGAGTCTCGTTAAACATACATGCAGGAATCCACAACTACATGCCCTGGGTATGTTAGTTTGGCTTTGGAAGCTTAAATTCTTGTCCATACGTTGTTTTTTTTTATGTTACAAGACAACATACATGTATGAGCTAAATCAGCTACTTTGACAAGGGATTTCTTCTTTGAAACTGCAGGGAGCACCCACAGTCTCATATAGGCGAGGTAGAATGATCTATTACAATGATGGGAATAATCAGCTTTGAACACTTATTGGATGTGAGAGGTTAACTGGAGGCTAATGGGACCGAGCTGCTGAGACTAGGCTTGGCCAGAAAAGCTGGCACCAGCTGGCAGCTGCCAGGATTTAGCCAGATCAAGCAAGCTGTTGGGCAGAGATGTAGGCATAGCAAGATAAAGAACATTCAGAAATCCCTGTTCACAGAAAATGCATTGTCTTAGCCAAAGCAAATTTTGGCCATGATTTCTTTTTTTTTACTTTTTGAGGATTTTTACCAGCTTTAAGCACCAATGCTATGCTGATGAAAGCATGTCTGTACACTTCCTGTGGAAGTGGTACTTCAAATCTGCATAAGTATAGCTAATATAATGTATTAGCTATGCTCATTAGCTTTAATATATTTTCTGATAATGCCCAATAATAAATGTAACAGTTTTTATCCAACCTCCAAACAGTTTTTATTTGTATTGTCCTTCTTTTAACTAATAATGCATTTTTTAAAAGCTGTTTAAAACAAGTCAACTTTAAAACTTGTCCTCATGTTGTCTCTTAACCTTTTCCTTCCATTTAAGGCAATAAACATTCGGTGTGCTGGAGACTACAAACCAAAACAATTTGAATACAATTACGTCACTGGTGGGCATGTCTCTTTGGAACAAGAACACTTTTAAAATGAGATATTTTTCTGTATCTTGGTTGTATGTGTGGTGATGTAAACCGGTGCAGCTGTACCATGTTCAGGCCTGATTGGCAACATCTGGGCCCATCCCCTCATGAGCTTACTCATTGTCAAAGTCTTCCAAAGTACTGATCATTTAATTCCAAACTGAGCTTCTCTGAGCAGAGTTTATCTCACAAATCTCTGTGTGATTGTGTCCATGAGGCGTAACTTCGGTTCCAAATAAGATTCAGATGGAAGTTCGGGAGTCAGGAGCCTCTCATTAACTTTACTGTACCTTTCAAACCAAGGGTTGGCTTGTAAAGTTTTATTTGAATTCTTAAATTCTGTGTGAGGTCTGATGGGGTCTTAAATGAGTCTTGCAAGGTAAATGACCAATTGTATGTATATGATTATATATGTGATCAATCATTTTCCATTGAGCTGAAGAGGTAATGAGAAATAGTTGCTGTGCTGGCTCGAAGGTCCCACCCATAAATGGACAACAGCCTTGTTCAATCTGTTTTACCTTACTGTTATCTTTGAGCTAGATTTTCTTCCTGCTGTTTGCATTGTGTCCCAATCAAGTCTGACATTTTTTTTCTTTTCTTTTTTAACTCTGACCTGTCTTTGCTACAATCCCCCTGCTGTGCAAGCATTTCATGTGGCATTCGGAAATTAGTTAGTCAGATTTTTTGACATCAAAATGTCTTTAGCGTGTATTTCAGACAGAAAAAGAGATATGGAGAAAAAAAGGTGCAGTTAGAGGCCATGTTAACGTCACCTCTTGGAGTTAGACAGAGGTTGGTCATAATGAGTGCAAGTCATTGTGATCGGCATTTTTTTAAGTTAAAAAGCATAACAAATCTGAATTTAAAAAACATGATCCGACACACTAACAAAATTGTGTTTTAACTTTAGATTTTTATCTTCTTTGAAAAAAGAAAAAAAGTTAAATGGGATAAATGATAAACACCAGACCCTTTAACTTAAAAAAAAAAGAAAGAAAGAAAGAAAAGAAACATGGTGGAGATGGTGAAAATGTTGTTTTCAGCTCACTTTGGTCACAGCAAATGGCAAACCGCTGCTAATGGGACACTTTGACTGGTCAGCCTCAGTTCAGCATTTCCTGTGTGCCAATTAAATTATGATCCAGTGACCATAACCATAATCTAGACAAATAGTGTGTGATTCCGCAGGGTCTTAATTACAGAGGATGGCACGCTCTTTTCTAAAGCTGCCTCAATTTGTGATTTTTGGTGGAAAAGATGGTTATATTTTTATTTCAAACCTTTGCCAAGTGCTGCTTTAAAGCCTACTCTGTGAAACTCAGGAACCTAACTAAACCCTGGTTTGTTCAGCCCTCTTGAACTTGCAGCCATGAGCTGAGCTGCTCATCGCACCACTGAAGCTCATAATTAAAAATCTCCAGTTACTTCCTCCTTACCTCTGCTGACCCCGGCCTTCGTGGATCAGCCGTACCCGAGTCCGGTGAGCTGCCTCTGGGGAGCCATGGGAGGAACTTGGCCCTGGGTGCTGGATGGAGACCGGACATCACTGGGAAGTGACGGGGGATGTTGACTCAAGGGTTGACGAGGGTGGGTGGATGCGACCGCTGAAGAAGAGCATGCCAGGTACACTCGCCCTGCCAGACTGCCGATGGTGGCTGTGAGCTAGGCGTACATACTGTGTTATGTGGCTTTATATATCTGGAGAAAATGGCCGACGTTTGAGTGAGACCATAGAGGGAAAGAAAACAAAAAATGGAGACAAATAGATGAGATTGAGAAGACGACTGTGCAAAACAGAGACAGGAACACACTGAGAGCGGTCATGTTTCTGTCTCTTGGGTTGTTATTAAAGCAGCATCTTACAGTCAGGAATGCAGGAATGCCCGCTGACGTCTTTCTCATCAGGTTGGGAGAAGGAGACGAGGCGGAGAAAGTGTCAGTTTGTTTCAGGAAGCAACTGATACTGCAGAGCCTTCTGAGGATTCAAATATTGCCACTCAACGGAAAGAAAGGCAGACAGAGGTATCACTTTCACGAAGAATGAAACAGAATCGCAGCGAGGCAGTGACACAGATGCAGACAAACCTATTCGAATTAAACTGTGATAGAATAACGCTTAAATCCGTCATGGCGAATGGGCCGAGGCTAAAGGTAACACTGGTCCCCCTGTCACTGGGACCCCCTCCTGGAGTACCAGCCCACTGTGGTGAGTGAGTGGTGGAAGACCAGAAGGCCATACGTACAGTACACACTCTGTCTGTCTCATAGGCTCATTCAGCTGTGTGGTTTGGCAGGTCAAGCGGCGATGTAGGTGGCTTTGAGAGAAGATATGGAGACCCATGTGCGGAGACCTTAAGTATTCAATTTACCTCTGCCATTAGGAGGCATTACACACTGATTCTGTGTGTCCAGAAAGTGAAAGTGTTGGTTTATTGCAGTTAATCCTTCACTACTAGCCTTCACTTGACATTGTGTTGGGCCTCATATTTATATATAGTCTAATAAGGAAATCAAGGCCTAAGCTTCTCCTAACAGAGCAGTAAAGTGCCTGCTATCAGCAGAACGGTGGCACTATTCATATACATACCAACCCCCCATGCGTAGGCCAGACATATATCAGCACAGTTTCATATCAAAGATCTTTATTTTGGCAATTGCTGCTGTTTGCTTGGGACTGGCACTTTTTTACTAAGTTCATTTGTACGTAGAGTTAATGCACAGGGAAAACATAAGCTAAAACCTTTTGACGTCTGTTGGGGTAACATGGCCTTATAGGAAGCTTAGACAACTTCCCGTAAGACAACACAGAAGCCTTAAACTAAAAATGGTCTTTGTGGGACACATAGCAGCTAACTGGAAGTTGTGAAGTAAAGAAAATGATCTGAGAAGAAAGGTCAGGTTGTAGCTGCTGATATACACTCAAAAGGTAACTTTATTAGGTATACATTACGACCAGGTTTGACCACCTTTTGCCTTCAGAACTGAATTTATTCTGGCATAGATTCAACAAGGTTTTGGAAGCATTCCTGAGATTTTGCTCTATATTGACATGATGGCATCATACGGTTGCTGCACATCCATGATGACAATCTCCTGTTCCACCACATCCCAAAGGTGAAATATTGAACTGAGATCTGGTGACTGTGGAGGCCATTGGAGTACAATGAACTCATTGTCATGTTCAAAAACCAGTTGGAGATGATTTGAGCTTTGTGACATGGTGCATTATCCTGCTGGAAGTATCCATCAGAAGATGGTACTCTGTTGTTATAATGGTTGGCAAAAATTACTCAGGTACGCTGTGGTATTAAAGGATTTATTGGTACTAAGGGGGCCAAAGTGTGCCAAGAAAATATCCCTCATACCACTACACCACCAGTAGCACATCTGCTTAAAGGTCCCATATTATGCACTTTATTCCCAATCTTAAACAATTCTCTGATATATCATTTAAATCTTGGCGCCCT
>JBBBVU010000023.1:18927468-18941786 GCA_037177055.1 Atherinosoma microstoma | reverse complement strand
TGACTTAGAACATTGTAAGAGACTATTCCAAGGACTTATAAAAGTGATTTTTGCATAATATGTCCCCTTTAAAGGATGGACGTGTTGTGCATTGAGAAATGGTATCCTGCATACCTGGGTTGGAACCAGGTTATTTGAGCTCCTGTTGCCTTTCTATCATCTCGAAACACTCTGCCCATTCTCCTGTGAAATCAAAGCATTTTGGTCCAGATATCTGCTTCTCACTGAATATTTTCTAGTATTTTTGGTTGTGTGTGAAACTCCCAGTAGCTCAGCAGTTGAACGTCATGTGACTGGTTGAACAGCTTTTTCTATTAAGCAATTGAGTTGGTGAAATTTTAAACACAAGTTAAATTTGAATGTCAAATTAATCAAGCTTCACAAGAAATTGAAATTGAAAGTTTTGGTGGTGTTGTTGTTCATAACAAACATGTTTTGTCATAAAACTCTTACTTTTTAGTGTCCTTTAAACAACTGCCTATATACCACTTTGAGGTTAACCTCTCCCTGAATCATGTCAATGATTCATTACATGCACATCAATAGGACATACTACAATTATATGGCTTTAATATACTGTTTGTAAAGTATTTAATCCTACATTAACACAGCTTATGAAGTAGAATAATTGTGAGCGTGATGTATACGTTTAGCATTCAAGATGCTATACAACTTTATGCCAAATTGTCAAATCACTTGTCTAAAAACATAGCAGATCTAAAAACTAGGCTTCAAAACTGTGAGACAATGTTTTAATAGGCTTTCTCATCGCTAGGCTCCAGCTTCCCTGTAACCTTGAACTGGAATAAGCAACACTGAAAATGAATGAATGTTAGTCTGTGACGGTGTATGGTTTTCAAACCCCAACCATGTACTTTTGAACATCTAAACATCACCAATTTAACCACATATTCACAACCACATTGGTGACCGAGTGAAGAAGAAAAGTGGGAAAAAAAGGGAAAGGAGCTGAGAAAAAATGATTGAAAAGATTTGAACCAGTGTTTGCTCACCTGAGGAGCAGGTATTCAACACCACCAGCCCCTCCTTCTTCCCTTATATTTGTCCTACTTAAGAAAGGCAGCTGTCAACATCATTGAGTCAGGAGAGCTAGCGTCGTGACATCCAGCTGGAAGGTGTGGAAATGTCATCATTACCATGATGGGAGCTGTATCACAATAGAAAACTTAGGAAGAAAATGTCCTATTTATTTAAAATCTTAAAATTGAAAATATTTTTTTAAGATTTTCATAATTATAAGTTTCACAGTAATTTTGTAGATAAATATTTTTGCGAGTGTATTAAAACGTTTTTCTTTCTATATGATTCCAGATTTTATTCCCTCTCCATTATGAATGAATGAATGAATGAATGAATGAATGAATGATATTTTGTTGATCCCTGATGGGAAATTGCATTATGCTTTTCTTTTTTGTCATTTCAATCAAGTTCTTATTATTCTATCCATCTGATCAAATCTTTTGTACTCACATCAGTCATTTCTACTTTAAATTAATCAGATACAACATATTGGTATTTATTAGCACATATTTTGACGATGTAAAAGAATTGTCATTACTTTGTGTATGATCAAGTAATTATAATTCCTTTTCAACCTCTTGCCAAGTTATTTTCCTGTACAGATTGCTTCAGTATCTGGACCAACTTTATTACATTTTTGCGTTTTTTTTCCCCCTCAGTTTTATGCTTGGTGTTGATGTTTGCTCGGACCAACTTTGATTAAAGCCCATTTTCTGCTTGCCACGCTAGCCTCCTGTCCTGCACGTGGGTCTGTTTCAGAACTCAACTTATTCAGAATACTGTCAAGATATTATCATTTAGAAATTCTATCCTATTTTAATGAGTAATATCAGGGTTGCACCATTTTCTTTTGCAAAGAATTGGCCATGTACATGTTGCAAAGTAAACCCCTGTTATTTTCTGTTCCTGATCTGCATCATTTTTCTCTTTTAAAAAAAAAAAAAAGGCTTAATAAAAATTCTGAGTCTGCACTTAGAGAATTATATATTCTTTCATTAAACTGTTTTACCCCTTCTAAACCACATTCTTAACAGCTATGTTTCAATAGATGTATTCTTTTTTGTGCAGAGGTAAACATAGTAATAATGTCGTATTGTGGCAGGTTGGAAGCATTGGGGGAGGCCTGAACAGAAGCTGCTACTGTACTGATCGGACTTTGAAATGCCCTTTTTTTTTCTTATTAAAGGACTTCTCACTATTTATTTCCAGTGTTTGCCCTTTTCCTTCTGAAAATAAAGTTATGAAACCTATTAACCTGGCGGTTAAGTAGCATAGCCCTGATGTTGCTTCAGGCCCATGTGTGGCTTGTCCTCCTCTCCTGGCTGTGTACACTGAGGCTGTGCCAGAGCGGCGCTGCTCTGCTCGCCGATGAGCCCTTCCATTCTGCGCTGCGCTGTCCCGCACTGTGATGCCGGCTCCTCGCTAGGTGCCAAGTGATTTTTATCACTGGGAAAACGGCCTCCTTCCAATCTCAGCCCTCTTAGGAGCATATGAATACACTTTACACTCACGCAAAGGAAAACAGGTAACTCGAGCTGGGGCTTTGGGCGAGAGCTGAACCTGCAGGTAAAAAGGCTGCAGTGTGTCAGCGTGGCATCTGAGTGAGCGAGAGCTGGACTTGTTCACACTCAAGAGATATTCTATGAACAGAGGTGTGTCTGCTCTGTATAGGCTTCAGTTTTAATGCTGCACATACAGTTGGCACCTTGTTTTGGCACAAGAGGCGAGTGGACAAACTGAAACTGAAGCTGAAGTTGAGGATTGCATCAAAGAGTGTTGCCACAAGACCCCTGGGAATTGTTTCCCCTGTTGTACTCCAAAACAATTACCTTAATATGTGGATTTTACCTAAAAATATATCCAAGAAGTCAAACCTTCTTGTAATCTTCATCATGGTTTTGATCAATGATTTTCCAAACTTTCTGAGGGACTTCATTGGCTGCTTTTTTTTCACTCATTTTCGGTCCAGTTCCTGTATCTTATCATTTTCGATCAAGTATTTTTTCTTTTGTTAAACCAACACAAACCTATGAATCATGCAAGCATTAAAAAAGGCTCCTAACCCAAGGGATGGGCCAGTTTGTCTACACATAACAGACTACTTGCCAAAGAACCAATCTGAAGTTATAACTTTGGTTTCTTTGTGACTGGCAGACTGTGTATTCATATGCAAACATTTAAAAAGTACTATTTACAAGATTAGCACCAGGACAATCTTGGCTAAGTCTGTCATCGCCATGTAAACAAAAAAGTAAACGGCCATTTTCAGAGCTCGACTTTTCTACGTGGGCGGGGGGGGAGTGATAGCTGTGATGGGTAGCAAGGCTAGTTGTGGTTGAATTGATCACATTAGAGAGACGAGAGAAATAAAACATTTAATTTAACATTAATTTTCCGAAATACCTAGTGGTAATGTATACAACAAGTTCAAAAAGATCCATAGAAAGGTAATTTTATTGTTTTGGGTGCAGCATGTGAAGCTTGATGTGCTTGAGGGGAATCAATGAATTCTACCACAAGCAGTTATGGTTTACTGTCTGGTGGTAGACTGGATCTTTCCATCTGACCACAATGACTTACATGGTAAGCTCCATATTAGGGTCTGTCTTGGCTTCATCTGTGTCCTTCCTCTGTGCAAAATATATCTTCCTATAGAAAATAAGACTGGCTACAAGCTGCATTTGTCCACATTTTAATGCTTTAGCTTACTTTAAAATCCAATAGCAGCCATGTTAGCCTTCTGTTTAAATTGAACCTGATCAGCTCTATCTTAGTCAGAGCTTAGACAGCCTACTCTTTGAGCATCTTTATATTTTATTTTCAGCTCCAATGTGAAAATCTTGTTTAACTCTGTTGATGTGAAGTCTCTTAATAAGCTCACTGAAAAGTAAATATAACATGGTTTCCACACAATTTCTTAAAACTAATCTAACACATATAACTAGATTAGCACTGCTATGTAGCTTAATGCTAACATGAGTTTAAAGGTAGGGTAGGAGATCCTGAAAAAATAGTTTGAGCAAGTTACATTTTTAAAATACACAATTTCTTTAGATATCTCCCAGAAGCCCCACCTCCAGAGCGCAAGAACATGCAATGCTTGTTCCCGAGGGTGCACGAGCGCTGAGCAGCATTGCTAGTTTTCTCTAAAAGTCATAAAGACATAATATTATCTTACCTATCAAGTAGAAATGGGCCACCATGGTATCACTTTGCAGCCCTTTCTGTTGCTTCAGTTGACGCCACCGATGCTCACTCTGCTCTGCTTCAGCTTATTTCTTTGCAGTAGCTTCTCCAAAACAGTTTTTATTTTCCGACTCGATATCAGCACCTTTTCTGTCATAATGTCCCTTACGTGTAAGTGTGTAGTACCCTATTTTGATGTAGTATGCTAGCTAATGTAGCTAGCCAAGCTCTGGCTCTCACTACGTTGCCTTTGTTTACAAGTGGTCCAAGCCACTGAGAGCCCTCTATTGTTGCACGAAGAGGGGGACCCGTAGAGGGGGGAGGGACAAATAGCGTTTAAGTTTGATAGACATATCGCCATTAAAGGCCAATCGGCCGGTTAAAGTGATTGGATGGTGTTTTTTCAGTCCTGTCCATTCCACAGGTGCCTAAGATATTTTATCATTTTGATAAGAGCATTTAATTAATTGGCTCCAATTGAGGTGTGAAGAGGATTTTAAGCAATATACTCCTGGGAAACATCTCCCACTCTGCCTTTAAAAGCCTTACATAACATTAGTAGTTATACTTGCAAAGGGACAAAATCTGTTCTAGAAATGTGCAGCCAAATGTCAGTATTTTTAAGGGATAACTAGTTAGGAAACTACTTTCAGATTTACTCAAAACTGGTGTAGTGACACTGGTGATCCATGCGTGTCTGGAAAGATGTTTCTGTCCTCTTCCTCCAGTGACCTGTCAATCACTTGAGGTGGCACCTGGGTCCAACCAATTTTCATAGGTGGTCAGTGCCACCCTGGCCGCCCCTTTAGCTCTGCCCCTGGACACATTTGATTGTGTGCAACATGGTGGCACACAATCTGGGATTGCAAACCAAAAACATTGGTTATCCTGACGAAACACAAATAGTCCAGCCAGATTACCCAAAAATCTTCACCCTAGAAGGAGTTGTTGTAAAAGTTAATTATAAGTGCCCTAAACTGCATTTGCATTTGGACGAACAGGGGCAAAGTCAGAAAATCTTAGCTTGTTAAAATATTTGTATACACACATATATTCTGTTAGTCCCCACCACCTCTGATAATGATCCCATCAAATCTGCGCTGACAAACAACATCTCCATATGGCATGAGAGCAGCAGTGCTCCAGATTAGAAGCCTCTGAGGAAGGTGAGGTTGGCAGAAAGGAGCATTAAAATGCCATGTTTTGAGGACCTGGCCCATCAGTGCTGTTTGAAAGGGAATCATTGGGGACCCAACTCACCCCAGCCACAGCCTCTTCTCTCTGCTGCCCTCAGGATACAGCCTGCAGAGGAGGTTGATACGGTTCTGCAAGAGCTGCTCTCCAACCGCTATCAGACTGTTTAACTATTTAACTATGAAAAATTATAGATATATATGGGTTAAGCTGGGTGTACCACAACATAAAAAAATGTCAATATCTCAATAACTTGCCATGTGTTAGGTGTCGTCTTGGTCTTTTGGTCCTTTTGGGATTTTTTTGTGGTTATTTGCCTTGTTGTTTTCTTGATCCTTTATTAAACTCTTTAATTTTGCTTAATTTGTTTTAACTGCCACAGATTTTAGTTGCTTATGGTGTTTTGTTGTTTTTCAGTTTTTCTCTATGGTCAGTTGCAACATATTCTTTCTGCATGGTATCTCTGGAGAAAAATCTTGTCTCTTATATGGATAAGCTTAAAGTTCAGTGTGTCAAATTCAGTTTTAGCAAAAAAATGTTGAAAGGCCATTTCTCCCACTTTTAATTAAATCTAACTAATTACAGTCACTAAAAATATAGTAACTGTAAATGAAACTCAGATTGGTTACTTCAATTGTGTTTTCTTGTATTTACTATTAGTATGCTACAATTTAAGTCATAAAAAGATGTATTTACAGATAGGAGTTTTGATTCATATCTCCTCTGTTTTGCTGCTACTAAAATTAAACCAGTAATTTCTGTTCTGCAGTGGCATTATCAAAAAATAACTCTTAACAACTCGTGTGACTGAGGCATTTGTCTCACTCATATAATATAAAATCCAATATAAGCATATTCAGGGGTGATTTCCATGTTAGTTTTAATCACCTTTGTGGAAAACAGGGTGTCTGGAAGGAAGCCACGCCTCAAACATGGAAATTTTGTGTCCTCAAACACCAACCTGGAGTCATAACCACCATGCTTCTAACCTGATCCTTCCATACAGGCATGGTGATGTCCTCTCCTCATCAGTCTCTGTTTATTTAATTTCATATTCTCTTTTTCTTTTTTATACTCATACAGTAACTCCCCAGTCATATGCCTCAAATTTCTGCTCCACTCCACCCCCCCCCCCCTTTCTTTCACCAGAGGTGTTTATTTTAGATTTTTGCAGGAAAAACCTACAGTAAAATGAAAACATGGGTAGCGTCACACTCATAATATTTGGAGTGGAGGGCAATTTATTTTCCTTTTATTAAATGCTGATTAATATGCAGTGTTGGGGAGGCTAATACTGTGGGTTTTATTTCCCCAGCATCCTGTGCTGTGCCCGAGAGAGAGCTGGAGATATGAGAGTCTGGTTTGCATTAGAAGAAATAAACTACTTTTTTTTTTTGCTGTTGCTCTTTTCCTGTCTCCCCCTGCTCTTTTTTGGGGTTTTCCTGCATTTATAACTGATAAGGCAAGGTGCATGTTAGGGCCTATGTTAATATGAATGCTGGGGATGTCCAAACTAAAATCAGACTTCACCTGTCTTTGTGGCAGATGAGGAAGTTTAGTTGTAAATGTGCGAGGCAGCAAATACTTATTTTGTGTGTCATAGATCAAGATTAGTGTAAGAACACAGCAAATCTGAACCCGGAGGGAAGGTTTAAGCTTTCTACTCCCTTTTGTAAAAGTACATGGGCAGAATAGTAAGCTTGGACACAAACGGCTGTTTTCTTCCAGGGTAATTTGCTTGATTAATTATTGGAAGAAGCCAACTGGCTGCAAATATTTGTTATTCCTCATCTGAAAATCATTTATCATGAACAGTAGAACCAGACAGTGAGGTTACAAAGATATATTGTGATTATACTACCGTTATTTTTTTTAAAAAATGAAGGCTTCAGCCTGACTGCGACATCCAACGCTACCCTGTTAGCCATGCCCATACATCTGGTTTGGCAAAGATCAATTGCAGGCTTAGATATGCCTCGTATTAAGTACCTCTAAAAACTGCTTGCTTCACAAATTTATGACTTTCAATGAGGAGTTCAGTCCGATGATGATCCGATGAGAAAACAGTTATCATCTGAGCTCAGACTTCCTTCTCAAAAAACTGGATACTCTAAACAAGACAAATTCTGAAGCATCATCCTCCAACTCCTGTTAGTAGCAGATTCAATGCTGAGGAGAAGTCATAGAGAGGGAAGTCAAACTAAACTGTCATGTGAGCAGTTTGCACAAGCAAAGCTAGACTGAAGCAACTTCTGTATACTAACTAAGGAGTTACTGATGCGTCATTACCATGGCGATCCATCCAGATAACTTAAAATGTGTTGAGATTACTTGCAAATATAAGCTACACTAAACGTCTGATTTGATTGGGGGAAAAAAATTGCTTGTTGTAATCATCATGGAGCATTTGGCAAATAATACAACAAAAATATTTCCCAGTTGGTAGGGACCAAACCGGGCTCATAGGTCAGGGTATGTTGGAACTTCATTCGTCATATTAATACATAACTAATTTCCTGACCAGCAGTCAAGTTGGAAGTTGGACGATGAAACGCTTTATGTCTTACTGCTTTACTGTAAAAAGCTAATTCTCAACAGCCTTACATTTGACATATAATAGGAAATCTGACTGAAGAGATATTCTTTTCATTTTTTTTTTCTGGTCAAAAATGGGACATTAGTGTCTCGAACATTACCATGATAAATGTGTTCATTTTGGTACATAATTTTTTCCTAAAGATGCACTATGTAACTTTTGACCGTAAAACCGCGTTAGAGATTCATTTGACGGCACAGTGACATTTATCATGCGAATTTCTGGAGCCGTCGCCGTCCATCAGCGTCCGGAGGCTGAGAAACCGCACTTCACAACTTCATTACTTAATGTGGCAGGATGTAGGAGGGCCCGGGCAGGGATTGAACCCACAACCCCCTTTGTGAGAGTCATGCGTGTTGACCAGTCAGCCAAAGTGATATCCCTGTGAGCAAGTAGCCAGAGCACATGATCAATCGGAGGCATAGTGACAGGACCCTCACTGTCACATTAAGAGCTGAGTTTCGTTTTACGAACCGCGTCGCCCACTAGCAACCAGATATAAACAAACTGGCCTTTCTGAATACTGTTGGTGGACCTGAAAGAAAATGGAGAGTAAAATTGCCAGTAAAAAAATTTGTTGCGGTGCTAGTGTAAGTTCTTAGGTTATTTCCTGAATGTTTTCATCCATCCATCCATTTTGTATACCTGCTTATTCCAATGCAGGGTCATGGGGGACTGGAACCTATCCCAGGGGCTACTTAGTGAGAAACAGGGTACTCTGCAAGTTTTGCCATATGCTACTAATGACTACTTGTTGAGTACTTCAGATGTCAAAAGACATAGCAATAGAATACAGTGTGTACCAGTGGCGCCTCGTTGTTCAAGCAAGTATGAAGCATAAAATTGAGAATCCAGATAAGCTATTGTTGTTGAAGTCATGCTCTGCTAGAATAACACTTTCTTGAATAAGTTCTTAAACCCTTAAATGAAGACTTGAGTGGAATTTTAAGGCTGAATGCAATAGCAGTTTGTCAATACTCCATTTTTTGACCCTCCTCTTTGTTAACTTTGCAACTCAATCATTTCATCATTTCATTTAGAAAAATGCAATTTCTATCAAGGATAAATAAAGCATTTTTCATTTAATTTAATTTCAATCATGTATAGATAACAATACAGCAAACATATGTAAACAGAATACACCAATGTTTCTTTGCACACACTTGCATGCAAGATGGGGACCCTTGTAGGTAACTATGACTCACATGGGCTTCAAGGCAGGTCGGCCCGTCACGTGAGAGGCTGTCCTGGAACAACTCTGTAACCATATAACTTGCTGTTTAAACAGACCTCTGAGAGATGCCCTCTCATTTCCTGCTGGAAAAGCTGATCAATCACACCTCTCATCACCTTGGAGGCAGCAGGGAATGGAGATGCTGGTGGACTGGTTCAGGATGGAGAAAGAAAGGTGAGATGAGTGAAGAAATTACAGGATCCTGAACTCTTTTTTTATTCCTGCAGATAGACAAGTGTTGGAAAAGTGATATGCAGTATTTCTTTTTTCCCCCAAAAAACCACTGCAGTGTTCAAAGATTGTCTTGGAAATAATCAAACTGGCCAGAAAAGCAAATTCTCAGCAACAAAACCAGATATCTTCAGAGCAAATAAGTGGTATTCTAGAACGATTAAAGCAAAGGAAAAGAGAACAATGGAGGAAGACAGGACTGGAGCAGATTTCATGCTAGCTTTAAAGAGCGCTCGCCCCCTCCCTCCCATCCCAATTTGTCTCTCAGAGTGTTATACAAGGGTAAGATGAATTGTGAGACATTACATCCATCTATCAATTCCAAAACGGGGTTCTCCTGCTCTTAGAGGTGCTCCCTTCGCTCCATCCCCCCTCCCATCACTTAAAACAACACATTGTGCCAGCAGTTCTTGATTTCCACTGTTTCAACACCATGTCGTTTTTCAAGCGAGGCCTATCAGAAGCATTTAGGTTGAACGCAGCACAGACCTGGTAGCCAGCTTGCGCCTGCCTTCACTGACTCAGACTGCGCTCAGCTCCAATTTGTCCCGACATGGGCCAGTGTGTGCGCCTACATGCAAGGGTTTACTCTGAAATCCAAGTGTTGCATACATGAAGGGCGACAGAATGTTGCACGGAAATACTTTAGCTAAAATTTTACAGGTATTATGTGATGTTCTATATTCTTCAGTGGTAGTCATAGTAGAGCGTTTGCCAACAGAAACAGCAAAAACATCTTCCAGTAGTTGGAGGAGATCAAAACAGACCTAACAGGATGGTATATGAATGAACTTACTTGATTAGATGTCTATAAAAGCAACTTCAAATTGGGAAATATCTCTCATGGATGAATGAATGAGTTTATTTCAACGAGTAAATCAATAACAATGCTACAAAGTGTTATAGCACTGTCACCTCCCAGCAGCAAGGTCCCTGGTTCAAAACTTGGCTCAGTATACACTGAGTTTAAAAAGTGATTTAGCATGTAATATTTCAGTTATTTGGGTTTTAGTTTTTCTGTTATCTCAGACAGGTTTGATAACTCGTTTCCCAAGTTGAGCTTAATTAAAAAGAAACTAAAGGTTGTTCCACATTATGAAACACGTCATTGTTTTTATGTGGAAGGGGGAAAACGCTCTTTCTGCAAATCAATGTCTTGAGAAAGTAATGAAAAAAGAAATTTAATGAATATTTAAGCAAGATCATTGCACTATTAAAAAAATCTGTGCAGTTCAGAGAGCAAACTGGTTCATTCAAAAAAAGTCTCCATCAAGCAAATGCATCTGTCATGTAAGTCAGAAACAAAAATGTATCTTGCTTGTGTGTGATGCTTATTCTTGCAATGATAAGGGTGCAGATAATGATGAATCTGGAATCATATCAGCACATGTCTGCACCTGTTAGAATAATGGGTCACCATCCAGTGGCTGTATCTGCTTTGCTTGTTTCATGATTAAGCAACCCTCTTGTAGTGTAGTCGGTGTTTTGTCCACTTCCACATGATTTTGAGGTCCTTCATATCAAGTAGAATAATGTTGTCCTCAAAAACTCAAGCCTACAATCTTACAAGAGATTTTCATCCTGGACTAAAACACTTGATGCTGCCATGTTAACTTGTCCCGTCCAGTTGAAAAGAAAAAAAATGAAATGATGGGGGGGGGCTGTGAAATGGATCCCCATTATAGCTCCATGTATTATAGCAGACTTTAGTTTTATGAGCTTTTAACAAGTTTCCCAGGGGTTGCAATAATTTCTGTGGTTTATTTTCGGAACATTGACTTTTTCTTTTCCTTAAATGATCAGCGTGGGCCCTTTAGCTTTCCAGCCTGCCTTTCCTCCATCTCGATCCAGTTTCACACTCCTTGGTTGCGGCACTTCGCCGTAGTTGTTCCTCATGCTGGTTGAAGCCAACGTCAATCTTTGAATTTCCACAAGCAGAGTTCCAGCTCACCTCTTACGGTTATTGGCTCTTGATTGACAATCAGCGTTCTGAGAGCAATAATAAGCAAGAGAGAGGATGGTGATGGAGGGCAAAACCAAAAGCTGAGCTCAACATAAAGGTTTCTCATGCCACAGGGTCTGGCTGTCACTTCAGGAGGCCTGAAAGATTGCAAAAAAATTGCCTACATATGTGGTAAAACAAATGAAAGAAGCAGTTTGTGGTAGAAAAAATGACTTCCGCTCTCTTGAAGCAACTAAGAGCTGATGTTTAATCAACACAGTTTGGACCCTACTGTCCCGTATCTTTCCATTTCTTCCTCTATTCCCATCTCCACCTGTCTTCTCTCTCTTCTCATCCTGCATGTTTTTACATACCGACAGCTCCCCTCCTCCGTCTGTCCCTCCATCCATCCACACAATGCGTCATGTCATTATTGTGTGAGCCTGAGCAGTTTGTCTGACAGCCAGAGTGTAACGCTACACCTCTGACCCGGGAGAGTCAGCAGTCTGTAGTTTTAGTAAGAGAAACATTTCTCAGAACTGCTGTGCAGAGTTTTTTAAAGAGCAAAAGAGCCCCATGGCAGAGATGGAAACCAAACGGGGAGCTTTGGTCAGCATACATAGCTGATCTACGGCTCAGTCTAGCACAAAAACATGTTATGGGTATGTTTGCCCACATGTCCAACATGTGCTTATGCCTCAAAGGTGCAGTAATTGTGCTGGTAATGTTTTACCTGGCCTTTTGTTTTGTAGAGGGCAGCGTTCAGGTGACATGATGCAAACTTGGCCACATGTTTTTTTATGTCTATCCCCACCAAAACGCCACCGACTGTGAAGTAGAAACGTTAATTCTTGTGGGACAGTGTTGGTTTGGTTGGGACTTGAACTCACTTGTGTGACAGTTTATGGTGTAATGCAACCCTCTGTCCTCTTAAGTGTTTTTATTCCCCAAAGCCCTGGCAGTATTTTCAGAAAAAAAATGACATACCGAAAATAAATAAAGAATTGATCCACAATAAAAATGTTCATATGCATGTCCTTGGTGTCTAGGGACCTTAGAGAATGTATTCCTAATGTCAAAAAAAATCCTGAGTATATTGTAACAAAATAGTGGAGAAATATGAAATTTCTTTCTTCATCTTTCCCCCCACCTATTTGACAGAGGATAACAATAGTTGATGACTATCACTTTTATGACAATTTCAGTTTATGTAAGACAAATATAGGCATGGACATTTTTTTGGTGAAGAGCAGACTGTCCTCCTCAGAATTACGCCCGGATAGGTTGTTTGTACATGCACCGTATCACAGACTATATTTACATTTCCAGTGAAGTGCCCTCTAGCGGTTATTAAATAAATGAGCGCTGCAAGAGTGGTGCATTCAAGTTATCTTGTAATTCCAAGCGTCGTGGAGTAGGTGAAGTCTTTCCCAGGTAATTGGCGGTCCAGCTACTCCACCTTGAAAATTTTGTGTTTGTTATCTCCTCCTGTCGTTGCTCAACGTTTCCTCATTACCCATTCCAAGTAAATCCCTCATAGTAAATTCGCTTAACCAGGTTTTGGTCACAGAGGTGGCAGACTTTGCTTTTCTTCCTTCCTGCTCGTCTGGCAATTTCCTCCTTACATTTCATTTGGCCATTTCTCCCAGTTTGTAAGGGGGGATTTTGAAGCGGTTTCATGCCCAGTTGCGAAAAATAGTCCCTCAAGTTTTACTGTCACAATCAGCTAAACATATTGTGCTATATTGCATTTTACACTGACGTCTCTGTGCTTCAGGCTCTTCTGGCCGGGAGTTTTTTTTATTATTATTTTTAATTCTTTCTCCTCTTCCTATTGGCTTCTCTTGGTGTCAATTGTTGTTTTTTACGGACGTTGTAAAATTATGGATTATTTGGGTAGAATATCTTAATTAAACCCACATATTGACTTTTTCTCACCCTATATCATTTAGTTACTGACTAATTGCAAGTTCGGCTGTACAATATATTTGAAATATGAAGCAATCATGTGATTTTCCAAACCTAATGACAAATGGAAAACTGGAAGCTGTACCATACTACACCCACTTTATTTAATAAAAGATTATGTGTCTCAAATAAACCATCATGTTTACCTGTTATTGACATATATCATCTATAGGTAGTTCAACAACTAGTCCGGCTTCATTAATTATTTGATACACGAAACAGATGTTTGTTTTCCAAACCCTAATTCAAGAGAAAACTACAATCACTGATTTGATTTCAGCTGCATGGAGCTGCTTTAGAAAGTTGTAGTTCTTACATAATATGAGTGTTTTGAATCAAATCTAAAGTTGTAAATAGTGAATTGACAACATAACAAGGAGTTAAAGCAACTGTGGATTCAGATTTTAATAATATAATTGTTAAATGGGTGAAAATGTATTTTATCCACACTATATAATGCTTCCAGCTGGTGGGTGTATAACACATGAGTTATTACATGATAAGCTCAGGTCCAGAGCGATCTAGAACAGTTGGTCACAGGTCTTTACCCCATTTTTTTGTTAAATTATGAGTCCTCAATCATGCCCTGAGGTCAATGTTCAAATACCAGTTTTCAAAGAAGGAGTCATGTAGAGTGCTCATACTGACATATGCTATTCTCCAGATGAAGAGCTTTCGAATTATGTATTTGGTTTAGTGAAATCCAAAGTTTTTATTTTTCCCATTTTTCCCCATTTTAGTCACAGAGAGGGTTAGTTCAGAGAACACTTGCAATACCTATATATATATATACTGTGTATATATATATATATATATATATTTAAAAAAAAAAAAAAAAATTGAAGTGAAAATGGAATGCAAAAATGATTTCCAGAAGAAAAAGCAGCATATTTTTAAACATACAACATTTTCCGTCTTTTCTTGTG
>JBBBVU010000023.1:18910977-18927368 GCA_037177055.1 Atherinosoma microstoma | reverse complement strand
CAGGGGCATAAAGCCCCAGACAACATAGCCGCTAGGATCAACGGAACGCGCAAACCCCTCCACCACGATAAGGTGGCAGCCCATTCTAACATAATGCCAAAATAAATTTCACTGTTACACTGAATTAACTTACTTTTCCAGCAGAGAGCTGCAGCCTCACGTCAGTTTTCATGTCCCTCTCCCTCATGAATGATCTCCATCTGGTAAATGCTACGTCGATGTATACTTGTAATTCCTCTCAGTTATTAATCCTTTTTCTTTTCTTGGTTATTATTCTTCCCTCTCGCGGGGCAAAGAGTACGGATGTTCCTCCATTTCAATGGAAACCGGCAAGTTGAATGAACCGCGGTCAGTTGCTTGTTCCTCTACCTCCTCCCCTGACAACACATAGGGATTCACTGCTAAAACGCGTAGGACTACCAAGTTTGTCCTGTTTCGGCTATTGAATTCAAAGACGACGATGCAACATGGTAGCTGTCAATTGTGTACGCCATCACCTATGTATTTATAAATAACTCATTCTAAGCTACGAGAACACTTTCATTTGGATATGATTGTGATTAGACTAAGTTAAATACGTATTTATGAAAGCGAAACTTCATTTTTGCAAATATATTGCAATTAAAAGCCAAATTAGTTACACTCTGTCTCTTTAACATATTCTACACTTTATCTATTTGAAATTCCTTTTGAATTCATCTAGATAAAATGAAAACTAAACTCACCTGTTTTAAGGTAGATTTTGATCGTGAAATGCTAGCATCCTGTAAAATATACAACAGCTAACTTGACTTATCTGAAGGGGTTCAGAAAGAAGAAAACCAAAGGGCACCTTTAACGAAAAACTATTTAACATTTACAGGTCGCCAGTACTCTGCAGGGCCATCATAAAGGAACAATCAGCCACTCACACCTCTTTTCAAACAAAGAAACTAAGTCAAGGTTTTTTCTCGAAGTAAATAGAGTAGAAATAAAAGCTGATGCACTCTGACTTTCTAATTAGTTTCGTTTTTATGCTGAAGATGTCAAATCCTAGCAAATTTCCACCTGAAAAATATCCTCCCTTTCAGCCAGCAGTAGTTCTGCAACTAAAAGGAAAAAGTTCACTGCTTTAGGCTCTCATGATGCAAGACTTTTGAAATGCAAAACATATTTGTCTCTATCAGACTGACTTGAGATTTGAAGAACTTGGAAACCTTTGAAGAATTATGTTAGTTGTACCTTTTTATAAGTAATAAAAGCCAGACCCACAAGGCTACAGGGGTCAAAAGGGAGAAGGAATTTAACAGCTACATTTGATAAGATTAAAGATCGGTATTCTTTTTTCTTGTTACAGACCAATAGAAACAAGAAAAAAACATCTACTTCTTGTTCTCTAGATGAACTTAACAGATCAACACATCGTCATTGTTTGCTGTCATGGTAACTAGGTTTGGATGATTATGTGATCTAAGCGTTACTCTCCCCAAAAACCTTGATGTATGCTTTTAAAAAGATGAATTGTCAGCGAAGTTATAAATAAGACATTAACCACATCGATATTTTATACCTCCTTCCCATTCCAGAGCTTCTACTTTAGATGTTTGCGTTCCCCTCGGAGAAAAATGAGTCAGCATTCTGCATACGAGTCACGCAATACTCTCCCCCGTATGTTTGTCCCCATCGACCGGCCAAGTCCCTCTCATGAAATAAATTAAATAAAACTGCTGCTGTGCTCTTTTAAGCCACTGGAGCTGGTGGCTTTATCTGAATCTGGAAAGCCAGGAAGTGTGTGTGGGATCTATATTCTCAGTGCCGCCCCCAGCAGAGCGCTCTGGCTAAGGCCTGTCACCTCCGTGCCAATCAGATTTCTCTTATCACGGGCCAGACTGACACTCAAGCCAATCAAGAGTCCCAATTCATTTCCTGAGAGGAAATGGTGGCGGCAATGGTGCAGATGTGCACTGGTGCACTTGTGAGTGTGTACTGGCAGCTAGCGTAGGGTGGAGTTGAGGCCTATAGTGAAATGATTAATTTCAAGTAACCATGTCTGCACAGTGGCCAAGAACTCCTGAATCATGTAGCAATAAATTTAGGGAAAAAATATGTGACTTATCCAAAAACCTCTTTCTATCTAAGGAAAACAACCTGACCCATCAAGTGCTTTATAAAGTATTTTTCAACATCTAAAGCTGAGACTCTGGGGAAATTGCAGTTGCAGTACTGATTGTGGCAATGAATAACTAAGCTTATTGTAAGGTGTATGAGCAAACTGCAGATCACTCTTTGTGTGCCTGTTCATTGTTTATGATCAAGATTTAAGGTTTAAGACAGAAACACAGTTTAAATCCACAGTTTTATGCATTCATAATGGTTTTAACAGAAATGGTCCACCATAAACATCCTCATACACTTTGATGATATGAACAGTTAAACTCAGGTAATCTGATTGCAGGACAGATGTACCAAAGAATGTTTATTTCTTACCTGCAGTACACCAACCATATCAGTATGTAAGTCATAGGCAAAACAACAAAGATTTATATATTTTATTGTCAAAATGTAATCTTTTTGAACTGGGACATCAGTGGCTCAGGATGTAAAGTGGTCATCCTTCAATCGGAAAGGTGCTTGTGCAAGAAACCAAAACCCAAATTGCCCCCAACCTGTTTTTGGCAATCATAGGTTTCTTTGGACAAAAGAATCAGATTATGAGTCCCAAACAGTGATGTTAGAGATTTTTACTGTGTGTTTATAACAGATCAGTAACCTGATTAGAACATATTGGAATTAACTAAAGCAACTGCCAATGAATGGTAGCTACTGGTAAAATACAATTTTCCCTGAATATACCTGATTTAAATAGACATTTTATGAAATCTTGGTATGGTAAATGATATACACCAGAAACTGGTCTATTTTTCTGTTTGCAAAGCAAACTTTACGGCAGAGACAGCCAAAGTCGGTCATCAAGGGCTGCTGTCCTGGAGGTTTTTAATGTTTCCTGCTGTAGTACACCTAAATCCGAATATTGGATCAACTTGCTTGGGAAGAGCTTGACAACAAGCTGTTAAGGAGAGACATTTAATTTGAATCAGGTGTGTTGAAGTAGGGACACATCTAAACCTGCAGGATTGTGGCCCTGCTTTATCTTACCATAAAGACTTAGTAAACAATAATCTTATTACATGTTCAGTGTAGTCACTATGTTACAAATAGAAGAAAGGCATCTTTACTTATGTATATATGCAATCCACTTGTATTACAATGACTGTTCACTTTTGGCTTTACTCTAAAATATGAGCCATTTTCTAATCTGGTTTAGCCTCATTGATATTATTGTGTCAATATCACATTGTTCCTTGTTTTATAGAGGCCCAATGAGTATAGTTTTAGTAAAGGATTACAGTCAGAACAATGGAAATTTCATGTAAGACTGTCAAAATAAAGCCCAAGCTAAAATAAACCAAAAAGATCTTTTAAATTTGTTGCAAATAAGCATCCTATATCAAATGATTTACTCAAGTATGGTTTTACATCCCCAAAAATGTACCAACAGCTGTTTTTGGTGAGACAGTTCAACTAAAGCCATCAAATGCTACCTGTCCAACCCAGAACTGCAGACAAACTCAGCGTTAGCAGCTAGCTAGTAAACACAGTGGTCTATTTTACAACTGTGACAGATTCCCTGCAGGAATTTGTGGAGCCTGGAAAGTAAGTTATTTTTAGACTTGGATTGATCAGGTGGTCAGAGCCTAAATGAGAAATAATATTGTGTATCTTCTGGGTGTGTCAATGAGCTACTTTGCAGATATCCTAACACATTAGCCATTTCTGCTTTTTAATAGGATCTGTAAATTTGAGTTGGCTTCTTTTAGTAATTTGCTCAAAATTCAAAGACTACAATTATGTGATGCTGTTGGCCGTACTGTTGTTCATTTTTAACTGTGTACTATCCAACTACTGTGCACATGTTTTTTGTTTTCTCTACCCAAGTGTCACCAAAATGTAAAGGTGCCATGCAGGGACTGAGGTTTAACCCCAGTCTGTCCCCCCTGACTTACTTTCTTTTAATTATCTTTTGTCCAATTAGTCTCTCATTTCTTATTACCTGTGGTTCTCCTAATGCCAATATGCATGCACATGAGTCCAGTAACGCAGCAAAAGTAGGAGTTGAGGGAAACGCAGACAGGCAGTAACAACCCTGGACACAGCAAATCTACTCCGCTGTGCCAAACCTTCTTTGCCAAGGGGTAATCGTTTCCATATTATACAATAAATTAGACAGTCATTTCTGTCACTCTCTCTCTCTGTCACTTTTTCATTTCCAGCCCTCTTTCTCTCATTTTCACCTCTTTCTCTTGGCATTGTCCATTCTTCTTCTCACGTAGAATTAATAAATGATTTAATCACTTCTGCACCGACATGGTAGGTGTGATATCTGTTAGTTATAATGACGACGAGTTACTGGCTAGTCTTTCCATTTTCTCTCCCTCCCTCTCTCTCTTTCACACACACACACACACACGAACACACACACACACACACACACATACACACACGCACACAATACCCATTTCTCCATGTGTCAGTGTTTCTCTCCCTACCCACAGTCTGTACAAGCTATTCTGTCAAAAATAACTGTTTTACTGTACATTAGGGCACATTTGAGAAAATTCAGACATTCAGCATGGATATACTGAATGGGCAATTTCATATTCAGAGTGCTCCTATATTAGTTTAGGTTTTTAGGGTTTGGTGTGAGTTTATTTTTCCTCTCCTGCGGTGAGAAGCATATGCCATGGAGCAGTTCCCCCCGGCCCATTTGTGCGGTTCTGTTTCTGTACCATAAATAAAAGAGGGAAATAAAGAGTGAAACGGAGTCTGCTCTGGTACCAGATGTCTAGGCCTTTTGGTTCTTCAATTTAAAAAAAAAAAAAACACAACAAAAAAGCAGGTGATTGAAGGGAACGTTCAAATGAATTCCAGCCCAGCAGCGACTCGGTTGTGGCTTTTTCCCCCCCATTCGGGTCTGGACTCTGCTGCGATAGTTAGAGCTCTGGTTTGTGGGTCATCATCTGGAGTATTCCACAAAACCCTGTGCTGGAAGAATGACCGAAACCCCTCCACTCCTGCTGAAAGAGTCTGATGCCAAAGCAGGTGTCAGGGCTCTGGTTTCATGGCTTTTTGGGTCTTTCACACATGTCACATTTTCTGGTCGATTGAGCTCGGTTCTGGATTAAATTCCTGGACCGTGTGCTAGATTAAATTCTGGGATTCAGTCTGAGGTTTGTGGGTTAAGCTGTCGGAGGAGACTGGTGCCTGTATGCGTGTAAGTTCGCCAAAAACTCAAATCTTAAACATAATGTAGGCCGTTCCACATTACAGCAGGTGAAGATGCTGTGATACATGACGGAGAGAGGAAGAGAAGAAGAGGGAAAACAGTAGACATGTCAGCAGCTCTGCATGAGGAACCTTGAAAAAGGCAAAAGAGAGAGAAGTGAAAGACAAATTATGTGGACATGATTCAGCAATTTAGCTGAATAATGGGTGATGGATGGTTGCGAGGAGGAAATGAGGAGAAGTTATGAGTCAGCAGTTATGGAGAAAAAGGGTAAGAAAAGTAATGAAGAGGCTAGATGAGTGAAGATGTTGGAAATCAAAGTCAGTAGTCATAAAGAAATTCTGGTGGTGTGTGAAAAGGAGAAATATTCAGTATGTGGAAATGACTGGAGGGTACAAAGACTTGTGATGACGATGGGTAAAAAAAAAAAAAAAAAATGCCGGTTCTTAACACAAACTAACTTTTTAAAGTTAAACTCTGCACAAAAAGTAAGAAAATGTGTTTTCGATGGATTCTCCTTCAGGTTTACATGAAAATGATAATTCTGAATTAAGATTTACTTGGAAAACATGTTTTCTCAATTCCGCTTTAGATCTTGGGGTTGGGAAGCATTCTGATTGGACAGGGGGCAAAAGTGACGTACTTATGTCTACCGGAAGAAGACAAACACAGCTTCCAGCTTCTTTTTTTCGACTACAACACGGAAAACCACACAATACGAACCATTTTCGCTTGATTTTGATTCTAGTTTTGAAGCAGCAGCTGGACACGAGCATACTACTTCACTTTCACATAAATAGACTTGGCTCGAGTCAAACTATTGCTTCGGGTGGCCAGCACGGAATATGTGTGTCATGAAGACAGGACGAGGGAACGAGCATGCATGCGCAAAACAACCGGAATTAACTTAAAGTGGAATGAAGGTATACATGATAGTGGAATTAATTAATTCAGATTTAAAAGAGGGAATAAACTTACTTAGGAATTCAGTTTAATTCAGAATTGTCATTTTCATTCAGAATTAGGCGTTTACATGATCATTTTTCATCTCTTTAAAGTGGATTTAACTTTTATTCCAAATAAAAGGGGAATTAAAACTCTCATGTAAATGTGAGCTTGGACCCTGCTACAGTGGTCAATTAGGATTGTAGGGTCAAAGTGTGGAGAAGACTCCAGGAGGAGGAGGCTGTTGTGGTTGCGGTTCCTCCATATGCTACTGAGGTCCCTGTTTTTTAAATTAAATGTTAAGTTGCCATTATGTATTGTTTCTTGAAATGTCAATCATCCAATCCTACAATCAACACCAAACAAGAGCCGATAGCAGAATAAACTGTTTGGCATTGGCAGAGAAGATTTGGTAAGTTTTTCTAAGATGAAACTCAAATACCTTTCTCTGCTGCTCATTCCACAAATCCATGTTAAATACAAATGTTGCACCATTTAACAGAGAGATGAACAGGCTTTCCAATGGTATACAATTTATTACCAACAAGAATTATTAAAGCAAAGAAATAAATGACCAAACACAAATTTCCCCACTTTTTGTGCCAAGTTTACATTGCAGAGGCAAAAGGTGTGAGAATAGTGAACTGGTGCCTCTTTTTTCATCTGAATGTATGGAATATGCTCAGAAGAAGAACAATCATAAACAGGCAGATTTTAATGGTGATGCTGAGTATTGATCTCCATCAATGTATTCTCAAATCCCTATAACCTAAGGGGAAGGACCACTGCCAATCCATTAAACCACCGACTCCTTACAGGGGGCGTTTGACTCTACTGGTGGTCTGAAAAAACTTGTGATTGGCCAAAGTCTGGTACTTACTGAGTTTACTCATGGGCAATTACAACAAGGAAATTCAGAGAATTGTATGGAAACATCATGCATGTTCGAAGTAACTTATTGAAATATATATGTAAATCAAGAATTTTAGAAGGGGGGGAGGGATTTCAATCCATTCTTTTTCTTTTGTTTATCACAGAGACAACAGGTTTATAAGGGAAACTCAGTCATCCCTCTCCACAGCAACACTTACCAGCTCCCATTGGGGATCTTGAAGCATTCAGGCCAGGAGGGATATATTTAATCCTTCCAGCATGTCCTGCGTCTCCACTGTGATCTTGTATCAGCTGGGCATGCTTGAAAGCCCCAAAATGGGAGGCAATTGGGAGACTACCTCATCAGATCAGAGGACTGTTTGGTTAAAACAAGCTCTGTTGTTAGCAGGGTTCATGAAATCTGAGATGTCAATCAACAGCTTTAGCAGACATGCTTCCCCATGATAACTTTATTTTTGTTTGTTTTTTGTGATTGTATGAATTTAAAATGTAGATTTATTAGTTCTTTACATGGATTATTTTAGGGATATTGTGAATTGTGATCAATAATGCCAAGAGTTACTGCTTCAAGTGGCTTTGAAGATGCCTCGTTGGTTTAATCTGTCAAAACTAATGTCAAAGCCCCAACATTCGCCATTTACTGTTCTGTTTACATATTTTGATTTCTGGAAATCAAACCTACTTGTGCCCCTTGTTGAAAATATTTTTGAAAAAGTATCTAAGTACATGAAGAGATAATAAACTTAAGGGAATTTGTTGTTGGTGGAAATACTTTGACTGTAAATGTGTTCTGTGGGTACTGCTGTGCAGTGTTTAAAGGAAAGAGGAGAGAGTGAGAATGATAGTCTGAAAAAGCTGGCAGTATGCCTCATGCTATGTCGGACATAACAAATGTAAATAACTAATGTAACTGTCAATCAGTGCAGCTCTGGTCCTCGTCTCCTATAGTTCTGCCTGCCAAATGACACAGCATGCTGGGACACTGAAGGGAGAATCGGATCCAGAACAAACACATTAACACAGCTTCATCGCCCATCTCCTCTGAAGCTTTTACAGAAATCACAAATTTTCTCATCTTTTCTTTCCTCTTACAAATGTGTCTGAAGTACAATTTTTTTCAACAATGGCAAGCCCAAGTATTCGCGCTATGCTTCGACTTCACTCCTGTCCTCTGTTGACCTCAATCTACAATAATCTTCAGAAGTTTTTAATTTCAAAATGTTGGCACAACGAACTTTGCTAACAAACTCAGCCCTTCTTCAGCTTAAAATTTTCATACCTATTTCATTATCAGATTCTTGCACAATTCCCATTCTGTCATAAGTTTTTGGAAAATAACCAAGGCGTTATGTGATATTCACTAATCTATGCATGTGATATTTTTTTCATCATTTAATTTTTTTTGCGGCTTTTCCTTTCCCCAAAGCCTGCTGCTTTCGCTTCAGCTTATGACTTCAAATATAGAAAACAAGTTACTGCACAAGTTTGTTGTTCCAACAGATTTTGTACCACCTACAGAGGACCTTAGGTGCAACAGCGTCACATTTCCAAGGGTAACAAATTCTTATGGTGTGTCACCTACTGTGGGATTGCCATATGGCCCTCAGGGATGCTTAGGATGTCAGCAGAGACATTAAGGATATATCACCAGACTCTAAACAGATTTTGTTTGGATTTTGTTTTGTAAAAAATGTTCTTTTGGTTTGAGATGAGTGTTTGAAAAGTTCTCGGCTTGAAAAGTTTAAACATCTTTGGGGCTTTAAGTGGTGCAGGCCAGCAAGAAAGTGAAGACAATAACATCTAATTCTGTCTTTTGTTTTGAATACTTTCCCTTCTGAATACCACAAAGAGTAACTATCACACTTCAGGTTCCAAGTATCTACTCCTATGCATGAGTAATTAAATGGTCCCCAGAGGATGCTTGACTGGGTCCAGGCAGATTCCATGATACAATGTGCATGAGGATGAAGATGACAAATGAGAAACAGTATGAAGGTTAGAGAAGGAATACATCACACTTTGCCTGCTGCAAAGACCACAGAATATGAATTGCATTTAGTTTAGAATCTTTATAATTTGAAGGATTGACCTGTAAAAATGGCTTGTTGTAATCTTAGCAATTGGAAGTCAGCTAAGAAAATCTATAATTCATGATTGTTCTTACTCATGGACTCTAAAGTTGTGTTTATACTGGCTTTAGGCTCTGATCAAGTAACTTGAACTATTAAACAAAAAAAAGATTTTTTGTACCAGGCTGTAAACATGTTTATTTCTGCTGTGACATTGACCTTTTTAATATGGGAGTCAATGAGGATTGACTCCCTTTTCAAGCCAGCCCCTAGTGGATCAGGGCTGAACTGCAATTTTTGGCACTTACGCATAGGCTTCTCATTTCTCAGCTGGAGGTTGTGGCTTGCTTGCAATAAAAACAGGCAGGGCCAAGGAAGCAGATGTCAACAAACATTTATTAAACAGAGGCTGCTTGGACAACACTCTGATTTTATAATAACAATTAACCCACAAAAAGTCACATCCACCTTCATTTACTTAGTTGCTGTTGAGAACAGAGGAAGACCGTAAAGCTGCAAAAGCTGTGAGAATGAAACACCACCTTGGGACAGCCAAACAAAAAGTCACTATAATCTCTCAACTAACAGAAGAATATGACACATGTACTGCTCTGACAACCATAACTCAGCAACTCACCAAGCAAATGGCTGAGATACAGAAACAACTTGCTGCTCTGACCAGTGCACAGTCAAGAAATCCATCCTCGTCCCACTATTCTGAGTATGCAAGTGGCCATAATCAAATACTTAAATTCAACAAAATCACCCTCTAAACAGTCTCCTTCATGCCTAGGCCAGGCTATTGTTTCTGTTGTAGGGAGCGTGTGACCACAGGTGAGGGTAGGAACGTAGATCGACTGGTAATTCAAGAACTTCGCCTTTTGGCTCGGGGTTTTGTTTAAGTATCACAGGTTACTACTATACCTATTTATTTTTATAACCAGAATCTGGCTGATCAACCAGTCCATCCATTGGACAGAGGGCAGAGGTCTGCACTCTCTGGGTGCTTCTAGTTTATCTTACTTTACAAAGTGGTTAAATTTGCAGTGTATCTAAATAGTGTGTGATCAGAAATAACAAAAAAAAAACTAAAATAAAAACCAAGGGTTGCTGGGTGGCAGATTTATCTTCAGCCAATGTCCCTGGAAGTGTGGCTGGTATTTTATCACTGTGGCTTCCGCGCTGGCAGTCCTCACCTCACATGAAGACTAATATGACCTGTGAAACACAGATGATGTGTGAGTATGTGTTTGAGCACTTCACACAGGTAGGTCCTGCTGTGTATAGGTTTAAGGCAACTCCCAATTTAGTAAAAAGCAACAAAGTTTTAATCGTCCTGTCCGGAGGGTTAAAACCATGGACGCCTGGGTACTGCTATGTTTAGCCATCTCAGAGCTTGTTGAAAATAAACCGATCTCTGTGCTGTTTTTGGATGTGTGTTTTTCTTTGTTTCTGACACTGCACATTCCTTTTGGATAACAGGTTTTAGCCGGTTGTGTGTATTGTGTTACAGATTCTTTCCCCCATGTTCAGGAACTGCTGCTCCCTTTGCACACTAAAATATTTCATTCCAAAGCCTTCACAGCCAGTCTGGAAGTAAAACAATCTGTGATATGCTGGTTAAGCATTTCAGATATACTGGAAATTATGTAATCTAAAATGCTGACAGTTCTCACATTTCCATTGAGCTTTGACTGTAGAGATTTTTATTCAGAGTAAAACAGCTGCATTTTTCAGTATGGTAGAAAATAAAAGATTAGTTTACCCTCAAAGTCCTGAACACTAACACTCTCAAAAAGAACCACCTCTGCTTTCCTATATATTTTTCCAGAAATGTATGTCGTTTTAGAAGCATTACATTACCATTACCTTTGCAACATGAGAACATCATTTTTTAAATCAGTTTAATTTTATTTGTATATGATCAATTTACAACAGTCATTTCAATGCACTTTTAATGATACAATTCATTTAATTATAACTAATTGTAATTAAATTATAATCCAATTTATTTTAAAAAATCTGTTATATGTTAGACGTTACTCCAGTTTTTACTAACTGTGTTCATATACAACAACTCATAGCTGTAGAGGGGAAACCTTCCCTCAGACCCAGACTTAGGAAGGCTGGCCATCTGCCTCGGCAAGGTTGGGGGTGGAGAGAACAAAAACAGAGGAGTCACCAGGACCAATAATTCATCACTCTGCAAATATTCACTGAATCTCTGTCCCACAATTCTGGCTTATACAAATTGATGTTTTCATGCTATTAGACATGAAAATAAGAACACAGTGTAAAAAGACTCAATAAAACCAAATTTGGATGGGTGATTTGCAGCTTTAACAGAGAAATAAAATGACATCCAGAGGTTGGTTTGATTGTGGAGTCAAACAAAACATCTGAGTTTGTCTTCTGTTCTATTTTCTTTTGCTGTTGTGGACTTTTTAGAATTGAAGCAATACAAACTATATGGTTAGGTCTAACCTAATATGATAACCTGATATTGCATTTAAAAAAAGCCATTTCCGAGCATGGCAACTCGTTTCCTCTTCAAAAGACAGAGAATGTGGTGTAACATGTTTAATGCATGTTTACCAGGTTTTTAGCATGTTTTTTAATATTGATTGGTAAACATTTCCTTTGAGTTTTATACAGTCAGAACAGTGTACTCAACTACATCATTAATTTTAATAACTTTGTAAATAATGAACTGGATGGATCTCTATATCTGTTTCTACTGATGATTCTCATTGTTTTTTTTTCTGGGTAAAATGAATATTGGATTAATGTATGTTTAACGTGGAGTTCTCCATATTTCAACATAATAATTCTTACATGGAACAATAGATTTTGTGAATTATTTTCCAGTGAAGGTTCCACTTGCTATCCCCTAAATTTCTACTTCTAACTGTGAGTAGTTGGGATTTATTTTTAAAATACATGGTGAAGGTTAGAAAAGCACATCACATTACCGGTTACACATGATGAGTTCACCCGGTTCTCAACCCTTGACACATTACTTATTTGACACATGTCTGGATGTGGACACAGACAAAGCTTTAGTCCATCATTGTGTATGCAGATTCCAACATCATCATTTCTAATCCTAGTTGGATTGTCTTGACCTGACTGAGAATGGATGAAAGTGCATAATTGAGAGATTAGAGACTGATTTTACTCATTAAGAGCCTCTGTTTTTGAAGATACTCTGTACTTGTCCCACTGAGAGATTGAGTGTCCCTACCTGATCTGCATATGTAAAGCAACACTGCAAACCTTTAGCTGATTTTTTACACTTTGGCACCCTCTAACGAAGGCTAAATCAGCATTAATCTCGCATCCCATCTCTTCTCTGAGCTCTTTTCAGCCAATGAAAGTCAGTCTGATGTTGACACTTGTCTTATCTCTTGCTCTGTCACATTCTTTCTTTTCCTAGCTTCCTCCAATAATGTCCTGTTGGATTTCTTTGCTGAATTCACCATGGTATATCTCCAAAACAGCCAGTGTGTTGATATCCAGTTGCTGGTGTGTAATTGGTGCCATAGAGCAAAATGCAGCTGTAGCATGATGCTCCAGGCTGGAATGCAAAGTTGTGCCATGCAAATTTTCAGCCTTGACACACTGCTGGGAAACTACGGCTCCAGGAATCGCAAGTTACCATTGGCGTCGCCAGACCCCTTTTTCAGCTCTCTTGTGTGGTTGTTGGACCCTGAGCATACAGCGCAGTTTGAGGTCTAGTAACGTGACACAACAGCAAGGCTCTCAACTCTCATGCATTGGACGTGAGACACACGCATCTCAGCTTGTTCACACGCCACATGTAGTATTTCTCACACTGAGAAATCATAGGACAATACTGCACTGGAAAAGTCTGGTATATTGCACACACCACTAGAACTACAAGTCCCACCATGCACTGCGCCGGCGGGTCAATCAAAGGTCAACACAATATTTGAATTACTGCTGTGTTATGTGAATATATTAAAAAACAGAACAAGTTTTATCTGAAAATATGAAATACAGTACTTTAGATTCTTCATTGCATGTATACACACAAAATTCAATCAATTGTGATTAATCATTGCCCAGTATTATAGAAGGAACTTAGCATTTTATCATTTATCATGATGGCGCTCAAAGATTGATGCTCTGAAAAGTACCACAGACGCTCTTGATATATGGCAAGATAATAAGCCTGTCCTATAATACCCAGTAGGGGGCCTGTGCCCCAGTAGAGCTTTATGCCTAGCAACGCCCCTGCAAGTTACAATTGAGTTTTGCTTTCATTTCAGGCTGTTTTCCTTTATGCACTGCACCAAACGCCAGAAACTGGATATCAACACAGTGGCTGTTTTGAACTCACAAGACATTATTGGAGGAAGAGAGGAATAGAAAGAGACAAAGAAGCAGAGCAAGACATAAGAGTTAACATTAAACTAACTTTTTCTGACTGGGGAGAACTCGGAGCACAGGTAGGATGCAAGATGGGTGCCAAATTAGTCATCATTAGTGGGCACATCAATGAGAATCTGCCCAAGTACCATAGTTTTCTTGAAGCAATATCAAGCATAGCCTAGTTTTATGCGTTTGGATCCATAGCCCCATCCCGGATTTGTTTGTCAGTTCAGGTAGATTTGATGCTTTGGAAAGGTTCTTGATTTTGTGGGTGAAAGATCTCAGATTTTATGAAACTATCTTTAACTTGTTTATTTCATTTGTGATAAGGTTTAAGGTAAAATCCCTGCAGCTTCATATTAAAACAATTTGAATGATTCCTTATTAGATCAGGCTTAAAAAAAAAGGGATAAGGTTAAATCTTTTTCATGTCTATTCCAGGTCAGTGACACTGTCTTCCTGTCACCTCCCTACACACACACCCACACCCAAACACATAAAATCAAATGTCTCCCTCTAACATATTGCTTTAGGTGCCAGTCCCTGTGGCTGCAGAGACCACCCAGGCAGAACACTTCGGAGACAAGCGATAGAGCCGGGATGACTGTCCTCCCTGGCTGCAGGATATGATGAGTCAGCAGTGAGCAGCTCAGGGGGGAATAGATTTTGTGTGTGTTTGCAGGTTTATGGTGACGGTTCTTGGGTTGGCAGCAAGCGCTTGGTGGGAGTTGTTAACCTCTTCTGGTGTACGGGACTAAATTTAACACCACAGAGTGCAGACTGTGTGCAAGCTTTCGACCAAAGCTGTTTTAACACTTCTCCTCCTTCAGAAAATCCCACTTGATTTCCACTCAATAAAATTCTGTTGATATAACAACAGTAAGCTGAGCCAACTTTACCCTCACTCCACATTCAGGTCTTCAAGACTGAACCCCTCAGTGGCCTGTAGTCATTAATCCATACTGTCGGACGTCTGCACGAAAATGGGATTAGTCTTGTGGCGTGTGCATGCAAACTCCCTAATCTGCCTTTTTTTTCTTTTTTATGTATTTATTTCTGTGCTTTCAGGTCTGTGTGTGCTCATGTTTACCTAGTTGTAATTGGAGCACAGGTAGGCACAGAGCATGTCATTTAGTCCTAATCTCCTCCTGGGCAAATCATCCAAAAACAGGCCCACGTAGACCCCGCCTGACCCCTACTCCATGGCTGCAATTACAAAAGGCACACAACACACACACAATCACACACTGCCAAACCTGTCCAAATTCATCCTGTGCAAGACAGATACCAGGACCGCCGTGAGCGCGCGTTTCCAGAGGAGATGTGACCTTAATTGCTTAAGTCTTAAATTATCTTTAATTGTGCCCACTGTGTTGCTTTATGGTAATGGGAGGGGAGGGTGAGTTGGCGGGTTCACGCTGAGCTATAGTTACAGCAGGAAACAGGGCAGTGAAAGGCCATGTAGTCGGACTCCAGCTGAGTCCACACATACAGACACACACAAACACACAGTAATACAGACACACGGACATGTCATTTACTTTCCATGGCGTTAAGGATGAAGAGTATATTCTTTACGGACTTCAGTTAATTTGGAGACATACATTTTTCTTCCAAACTATCTTGCAACTTATACGTTTTCTATTAATGCAGCAATCAGATGCTAAGTGTTCAACATTAATTAAATTTTTTTTGGCGTTTAAATGAAACTTAATTCAATGATTACTGTGTGGTGAACAGAACAGCAAACTCAATGTTTGCAGTGCAAAGCATGAGTATATCTCAGTTCTTTAAAAGATCTTTGCTATTTAACTTGAAACCCTCCAGTATAGAACCATGCTGTCCAAAACAACCAAACTCCATTTGTAAAAGTGCTAATTTTGTACAAGTAAAACACATTCAGTGGCTTATAACGTAGGCATTGTCTTTTTTTTTTTTTTTGACTTCATGTGAATTTACTTATTTGAAAAGATTTTGTTTCTTGGCTGTGTTTTATCGAGGCAATTTCCTGTTTGAAAGGGAAGAAAAACAGCTTTCTCTTTAACAAATTAAAATAATGGTGTGAAAAATTAGGGTCTAACCACTAGCTTAACATTATGCTTATTTGGGGTGTAAGAAAATATCGATTTACCGATATATCGCAATATTTTGCTTGACGATATTTTATCGATATACAATTATCGATATTCAAAACCACAATATCGAATTTTTATTTATCGAACAATTTATTATATATATAAAAAAGGATACAGTGGTGGTACTGATTTTTAACACCACAATATCGAATTTTTATGAAAAAGAATTCAAAACCTTTTTTGAAATGATTTTTTTTACTCTCCCCAAAATCAACAATGTGGTATCTATGCTAACATTAACAGCGGTGGTTCATTTCTGTGTTGCATCTTAACTTGACTTTTTGTTCAAGTTTACATGAAGAATCCGAAGCACTTTAATTTGAGATTTATATGGATCTATAATGTTAAAAGGAAAACAGAAGTTTTTTTTTATTTTGCTGAAGTTTTGATAAATACGTTAATCGAAAATGGAAATATTCTACATGTGTGACCATTGTTCATATATGTCATATATCCAGCTCCATACGTTTTATATTGCACTAAGTGGTGGTATCTTTGATGCTACAGGGATGTTTGAGACTTTTACTGATGAGGGTGATTTTTTTTTTTTTTTTTTTTTACACCTGTCTTGTCCAGCATTGTAACAAACACAATACTTGTCTGGTTGCTTTTTTGTGAATAAAGTCCCCT
>JBBBVU010000023.1:18894795-18910593 GCA_037177055.1 Atherinosoma microstoma | reverse complement strand
GAACGTAGATCGACCGGTAAATCGGGAGCCTCGCCTTTTGGCTCAGCTCCTTCTTCACCACGACGGACCGATGCAGACCCTGCATTACTGCAGACGCCGCACCGATCTGCCTATAGATCTCCCGCTCCATCCTTCCCTCAAATGTACAATATCCAGGGTTTACCCTGCCTCTCACCTGCTAATTGCTGGGATATAGGCTCAAGCCCACCTTGAATTGGATTAAGCGGAAAATGAATTTAAAAAAATAAATAATAAAAAAAAAAAAAATATCTCTACATATATATATATATATATACTTGGTCCTTTTTCCGAGTAAAGACTTCATATGAATATAAATCCAATCGCTTCTTTGAAGCCTTTTAACAAAGGTCATATTAGCACCAACTAATTTCATTAATTTTTGGAGGTTTCTATGTTTCTATTTTCATTTCCACCTCTGCTTGTTTTGGTGACACCCTCCACATAAGTAGTCTGACAAAGTTGAATCCTTGAACAGGCCTGTTTGTGTTTAAGTGTACTTTTTTATTTTTTGGGTATTTTGAAAGGCTTGATGCCTGAGCCCTCCAACCTTTTAAGAAAATTCTTTATGATTATTTTTTTCTTCAAACATTGAGAGTAATGGGACTATTTGAGGTCATGAATTCATCCAGGCTCTCTAGTAGATGATTAGTAGATGAAATTCAGAGCTCTGCAGGGAGGAAGAACTCAATGCTGGAGGACAGCCAGTCTGAGCTGACTCCTTTTCCAGCTATTATCTTCTGGATTTTATGGATTTCTTCCACAGGTCCATGGCTAGATTGATAACTGTCTCTATTGCGGTTTCTGTGGTTTGTATCATAAATGAAAAACATGTTGGGGGTTTTTTTGTGTTGGTTTTTTTCCCTCCTATCTGGCCCACATAGCTGACTTCAGGTCAACCGTACCACTGGCTGAATAAGAGCTGAATATTGACTCGTGGATCTCATATAAAGCTTAAGAATGCTCCATGGAGTGGGTTTACAATGCCCTGCTGGATTAGAAATATGATGATTTTTTTGGACCAAATCAAATACATCATGAAAAGGTACATAATATGTAGAACTGAATATGTTTTTCTTAACTGAAAACATGTTATTTGACTTGATAGGCCTGTGAGGATGAGAATAAAGAGTCATTATTATCTGTATTGTTTATTTAAATAACATTTTGACCAAGCTTCCAGCAGCCGAACTTGTGACTCCCTTAAAAAAAATGCATTAAGTTCACTCCTACTGAGATTTAACAAAACCAATGTTTTTTTTTTCCTTAAACAGCAGCCTGTCGCAAAGTAATCCTGCTCTAAATTAACTCCAAAACCTATTGAGACTGAGGTAGGAGAGGGGAGTTTAGCCTTTGTCTGAATCACAGGAGCAACAGAATCACTGTGACCCTTCAGTCAGCAAAGGAAATCAAACTCTTTATCTAAGTAGCTGCATTAAACAGGATCCAGTCTGAGTAGCCAATGGGAAGTGTTTTAAGCCACAGAGTCATTGCTGGGGGATAGCATTCCTATTCAGTCAAAATAAAGTCCTTGTTCCTCACCGCTGCTTTATCACACAGGTGGGTGCATTTACAACAGCAGCTGCCTGACTGACAATCCCTCAGTGTCAACACATCAGCATAATACTCGCCCAGCTCTGCCCCCGTCCTTCATCGTTTCTTTTTATTTCGGAGGCTGGGGCAGCGCTGGGTGACGACGGAGAGAGGTCAGAGCTTCACTGCCATTAAACTGTCAGAGGTCACAGACGAGGCCGGGACCTGATGTGCTCTGTGATGTAAACATGCTTTCATCAATGACTCTGGAAATATGAGAGGATGGATATAAGTGTTATAATAAGAATGCTGTTGAAAACAAACTTTTCTGTGCTGTAATTTAAACTTGTAAATGTCAGAGGTACATAGTTATAAATAAAAGCGCTAATGTAGACATTCATATCTGTGTGAAATCATTCTTGAAATTCATCTGGATGAATTTCATTCTTATCCCTAACACTGCAGTTTTATATATGGATTGCTCCCATGAAAACTTGGCAAATCTTCTCTGCCAATGCCGAACAGCTCATTCTGATCCTGACTCTTGTTTTGAGCTTCTAGTACTCCAGGTGCTGCTATTCGGGTACCTGATTAGCAGCACCTGGAAGCACAGACCCTGCTACAGTGGTCAGTAGATGTCTGCTCCTACCATGCCACATTTGACTAATCTGGATAAGGCCCATGCCATAGGGCAACTTTAAGGTTTCTGCAAAACCAGGTTGCAACATTAAAGACAAGGTTAGTCATTATTGGAGGCAATCTCAGTGCAAAGTGATGCAACCGGTATGAACTGCATCAGCAGTTCGTGCTGTAAGCAGTGAGCCACTTTCAGTTTCACAGTTAAATTCTTTCTTCATAAAAAAGTTCCAGGTTGTCCCAAAAAAACCTGTAGTTAGCCGTCAGCAAACGTACTAGGAACATGATACATGACGGCTGTAGCTCAGGAGGTAGAGTAATTACTATCTGTTTACTATCTGTTTGCAGAACACAGCAGCGTAATAGGCATTTTAAGTTATGCAATGGCAGTTACAATCTGTTAGGCTTACTGCTGTAATGTTGCTATAATAAGGCAGCCAGCGGTTCCACACACCGCACAGGGTGCCCTTATTTTTCACTTTATGCGTGTAAAATACTGATCATTAGACCAGAATACTATTCCCTCACCTTCAGAAATGAATAATATAGAATAATGTGATATGAGCTATTATTCCTGTAAGCTGTGTGCCACTATAAGTTTCTCTTAATAAATATGTATTAACAGACATGCTAACACAATTTTTAGGTTGTCCCAAAAACATGTAGTTAGCAGTTAGCAAACAAGCTAGGAACATGGCAGGAATTATTCACTATAAGCATATAATGTATTGCTTATTATACAAACCTACTATTTATTCACCTTCAGAAATGTATATAATATAGAATATCAGCTTTTTCTCCCTGTAAGCAGTGTGTCACTTTCAGTTTCACAGTTAGATTATTTCTTATTAAATGAATCCATCAGAGCGAAGATATATTTCCAGAAATTGTTTAGAAATAGTGCTAAAGGCAGTGCAATGTAAGCCTTACTTTGTTAAAGGAAAAATCAAATCCATGTTCAAGTGTCCCAAATATGAAAAAGTGTTTATTTTACTGAATTTATTTCACTTGAACACTGTGGAAGCTTTCCAGCAGAATTAGTTACAACCGCACTGCATACCTGGAGACCGTAAGTCCAAGAGCAATGACAGCAAAACCGACTTCAGGGAATATTTGCTGAAATAGTTTATATTGACAAACATAAACTATATGGGTGGGAGAGGCACTTAATGCAAAATATAGCACATTGCCAGGTACATTTCTGTGGCTTTCCGAGCTGCGTGTGTGTGTGCGTGCGCATGTTGACACACTTGTAGCTGGATATTTAACAGGTTTGGCAGAAGTCCTTCACTTATGTGTGGTCCTTCTGTAAACATGTCACCGCTGGAAACACGCATGCACGATGCACAGTATAACCGCATAAACAGCAACCATGTATGTAGTTCATTAACAGAGAATATGGCTGTGCTGCACACCTACACAGCAAACAACACACATGAGCAAAACGTGCTGCTTCTGATTGCTGCTTTAGATATTTAACAGTTATTGAGTACTTGTATTAAAGTTAGTGTTATCTTTTTAACTTGGTAAGGTCTTTGCTGAATATGAACACATCATTAATGTGTTAGCTTGGCTATAGAGGCCACAGATGTATCTTCAGGAGCAGAACCGGGTTCTGCCCCACTGTCAGTTTTACATTGGGACGTCCTGTTTGTCTCCTTTCAGTGCTTAACATTCCTCCAGCCAGGTGAGAAATAGGCTTGACTTTTCCAACCAATGGGACCAGATTTCATCATGTTCACCGTGTTCAGCTGCAGACACTGTTGGGTGAAAGTTGCTTTACTTCCATGTACCTCCACTGACCCGTTTTAAGAAGAAAGTCTCCATGGTGAATGTTTTATCAGGGATTCTTGATGATGTTGATCAGGAAAACGACTGACATCCAGATCCACTTTTATATTACTTCTCACTAAACACATTGTGCCGTTTCACCAGCACCGACTCTAACACCATGTTTCCCTTTGGGGAGTAAACCCCTTTTTTTTATTTCATTTCTTCTTTAATTCATTTAAATTTATAAGAATCAACTGAATGGAAATCTTTTTTTTTTTTTCCTTTTTCTGCCTCTTTCTGGCGGGGGGAGTTTTATGGCTAGAAAAACAGAATTTGTGGTTTCGACGGTCGAGGTTTGATGCAAACGGCTTTGGAACCTTTTATGCAACCTGGCGTCCAGGAGACTAAAGAAAATATTTTGCTTTCCACCCTTTTGAGCCTTTTAGCCTCTGCTAGGGGAAAAGGAGAGAGGGGCTCAAAAAAAAGAAAGAAAAAAAAAGGGTGAAGGAAAAAAACTCACTTTGAGGTCAAATGTCCTGAGTGGGATGGCTGCCAGATCTGCTCTATAACCACTTTGCTCACACACACTTATACCTCACACAGCACATGCTACAGATGCACAACACACACACACACACACACACACACACAACCTTTTCATGCAATATAAAATGAACAAGATGCTGGGAAGACAGAAAATGTGTACAAAAGAAAGGTTTTGTTTGGTTGAGTGTATGATGTATGCAAAAAAACGAAACAAATACAAACATTAAAAAGTCTTTAAGGTACAGCAGAGAGATGCTCGGATAACTGTAAAGATTACGGATGAAATGTGTGCGTGAGGAAAACAGAAAGAGGGCCAAGAGCCGTGCACGCGCTCATCACAATCCTGTCTTTGTGTGCATGCGAACATGTTACGCCTCCACAGCGCTTTACGCTCATTGAGAAGTCTAATCTGTGATTAACAGTGATGTCGTACACACACATGCATGCATGCATGCGTGCATGTACAGTAAGTGACCATACACTTGGAACCCGCAGCCTCCTGTGTGTAATTAGGATGCAGTGTGGGGCAGCTTAATGTAAAGTCTATTACTTGAGATCGGAGCCTGATTGCATTCAGAGGTCATTTTCATATGTGGCTGCCGGTGGAAGCACTCGACCACACGGCAACTGTTTTTCTAAAGAAAATGAGATTATAACCATATAAAAACTACTGTACTTGGACAAAATTCAATTCCAGAATGAATAAACATTTTTGTCAAGGAATAAAAGTGAGAAGAAAACATTTGGCAGAGTAAAGATCTAATCATCCACGAATCAATCACAGGAAAATGGTAGAATTAACTCTTGTGGACTCTCATGAAATTAGTACAACAAAATGGTAAAATCCGAGAGTAAGAGAGTTGAAATCTGTGCAAAGCTAAATAAGCTAAAGCTAATGTTTTATCATGAGCTTGGTGTTTATTTTTCAAGGCTGCAACCTATTTGAACAGTATAAAGACTACCGCGAGTGACGGTTTTACATGGTTACATTTCTGTACATACACCACAGTTCTCATTCAGTTACCAACAAAATAAGCATAATCGGCCCCTTATGGGTTCTTTTTGTAATCCTGGGGATCAGCATTTGTTGTGTGTGATTGCTTTGTTTTCTTTTTCCTATAATTACTGTTCATCTCTGTATCACCTCTTTAAATGTTCTTTCTGTATTACAGTTGAGTTAAAATAGAGCAATCTAAATAAATTAACCTCCTAAAGCAAAGTTTCACATTTTCAAATTGGTAAATAATTGTAAACCTTAAACAAATACTATGGACTATATTTTTTTATATATCATCATCTGAAGTTCACAATTTAATTGTTCTGCTTTCTTGGATTCATGAAGCTCATTTTCATGTGACAAGTTCATTTACCTCATTATCTCAAGAAATCTGCTCTTTGTGTTCCACCTACCGTAACTTCATGAGCTAGAAGTCACTAGATGATCAGGGTGAGCTTAGAAAGAAGAAAACAACAAATTCAGTCTTTCTTTTTAAGTGTTCAAATCATGTACAGAGTTATGAAATTATCAATGAAAAAACTATATCCAAAAGTTTTTCCAGTTAGAGTAAATTTAGTTTAAGAGAAACAAACATGATGAAACATGTAACATGCTTCACTTCACTATCTCTACAATAGGGTTCAGATATGGAACAGCTGCAGTAAAACATGAAAACATGTCAAACAATAGGTAGATTTCAGAAAATAATTATACAATTAAAAGTTAAAACAATCAATGAGGTTTATTGAAAATGATATATTGTGTACTATGATTTATTATGGTTGTGTTTTATTATCATTTTGTATTATGGTTTGTGATTTTCTGATAAAATGCTGTGGAAATATAAGTTATTGTTGAAAAAAGGGCTGGGACTCGATAAGTATTACATTTCATCATATACCCTTTTGGAACTTTGAAAGCTTTGAATCTGTGAGTTAAATGTTCACATTTCTTGTTTGAAATCTTAGTTTGAAAAAATACGAATAGAAAATGATGATATAAAAAAGAGTGAGTAAGAGCAAGTCAATTTCTGGTAAAGAAAATTGGATTTGTTTTGTTGCAGTTTTAAAAAAAAACAAAAACAAGCCATTACCTTGAGAAAACAACTTTGACCTTATGACATAAATACATAAACAATGACATAAATGAAAATGAATAAATAAATTATTATTTTGCATGACTTTAAAAAAAATCTCTTTCAGTATGGCAGTACTTGGCTTCTGTAAAAATACTGCAGCTGTGAAGTTTAATAACTCCTCCATCACTAAAGCAAGTCAGGTGCTTTCAGTGCTTATCTGTCTGAGGGATTTGAGGGGGAAACAACCAAAAACTACTTACCTGGGTTTCATGAAACTTGGACATTTGGATCGTGGCCAGTTTCCAGTTACATCTCTCTCAATTATACACGGGAGCATCCCTGCTGGGGGCCGGTGGTAATCTTTTCACCTGACACTCCATCCAAATACGTCTTGCAGCAGGAACATGGTGTGAAGTTTTCTCAGGCTGCCGCTGATCCTGCTGATGGAGAGCTCTGTAAGATGACCCAGGAACCAGCTGGAGCTGCAAACAGATGAGGTGTGCATGAGTGTGTGTGTGGCGACGAGTGTGTGTTGATCCATGACTTCATAATTACCAGCTCCTCTCTGGGGAATATCAAGACTGCTGCTAGTGACCTAAGCAGTGGCCTCATCAGTGACATCACAGCCAAACGGCTCAGAGCCAAAACAGGAAGCTATGATTGAGTACATGCCGGAGCACATGTGTATGTGTGTTAATAGCATCTGTGTGTGGGCTTACATTTATATTCACATAGGTGTGTGTATGCATATTTAGACTCTTTGGGTCATGGGCTTCGACAGGTCAGTGCAGCACCCTGATGTCAGTGTGTGCATGTTTAAATGCTCACACAGAAGTAGGTTTGCACAAGTTTCCACAGAGGGCCTGACTTTGGGTGAAGTTTTTCTTCATAATAATATTGTTAGTTACATTGTTCACTGACACACTGTGAGACATCAGACTCCGGGGAACAAACCCTTAACCAAAGTAATCCAAGTAACTCTGCTTTGCTCCCTATGTAGCTACTGCAGCCTTGCTTGTTGGAGACATATTTGGCCTGAGGTTCCGGCACGTTTTCTTCCCAGTTTCAAGGGACGTTATATAATAGTGCATGAATTACCCTTCGAGAACAAAATTAAAATCAAAACTTTTGTGCCTCTTGTAATCATTAGCCAATCAACCATTTCCATTTCCAAGCTGCTTTGTAATAATAATGAAATACTTTACACTAAGAAATCAGACTAGCAGGAATCATTTGAGGGAATTATATCTGCATGTATGGTGGTCCTGAAAAAGCATTGGACTGATGGGATAATATGCAGAAAGTCAAACATCTTTTGAAAAGTTTAATGATGCCAGAAAGCTTTGGAGTCAGTGATTAAATTCTAATGACAGCAACTCATTCTGGGACAAACGTTGGCACTAATTACATTGGAATTCTTGTAGCTTGGAATAGGGTCCTCACAGAGCCATACAATGTTTATAGAAAGGAAGATCAGCATCCATATGAATCGTTATGCTCCCCCTGGTCCCTGGGACTAAGTCTTTTGAGATGGAGTTAGAGCTCTGCATTTTGAGATACTTTATTGGCTCTGGAAATACTTTCACTTCCTTCAAGATCCCAAATTGTCCTATACATGCAAACATGTCAAAGGGCCACGATCCTGCAGGTTTTTGTTGTTTCCCTGCTCCAACACACCTGACTGAAACCAATAGGTTATTGTGTTGGATTCATTTGATTTGAATCAGAAGTGACATCCCAATATTAAACATCTATCCATATTTTTGGCTGTTTGTGGCATTAACCGCTTCATCATCTCTGATAGAGGCTTGACTGTTCTGTAAAAACCAGGCTGAGCAAGGCTTTCTTCTCTTCAGTTGCATGCACACATATTTCCAGTTGAATGATATGTTTAAAGAAAGATGTCCTTACATATCAGTAAAATATCCGGATGAATGGGATGGAACTGTTTTATAGACTTAAATCTTTGCAGTTTAGAATCAAGACAAAGACTTATCTCTTGAGATTTGTGATTAAATTAGAACCGAGAGGGAAAAATTGAGTTGAGTTCTGAGACAAACCGTTTACATACAGATAAAGCTATTTCCAACTGGTTTCCTGAGGTATAAACTAAGAGATTTTTTGTTCAGAAGAAGATTCACCGTGTGGTGAAGTGTCTTGGATGTTGTGTGAAGTCGGGGCCGACTGTCATCCACTGAGGGGATGAGCTCAGCCCAGCAGGGAGCGGTCACGCCTCTGATGTGTCCCACTGCTCCCATTGACCTCTCAGGTCTTCACTGTGCCCGAACAGCAACCCTTTGAATTTTGCTTCGAACAGTGGAACAGCCAGGGGGCGGGGTCATATAGTTAAGGTCGGAGGTCAGTGCTCCCGCAGCGAAGTGCTGATTAAACATTGCCTTCATCTCTCTCTCTGATCCCAGTCTCTCAGCTGGACATAAAGAGTATGAAAAAATAGGAGGGGAGCTGCACACACTCACAGATAGTGACAGATCTGGCAAAGTGTTGATAAAGTAAACAGCAGAAAGCAGTGATTCACACACAATCCAACCAAAATATTAGACTGTCACTTTTTCTCTTAGGTCATTTACACGTGTCTGTGTTTGTCTGCTGTTTGGTGGTGAACAGGAAGTGTGCAACAGATTGTACGTCTGTCCATTGTAACCTGGGACAATAAAATGGTGACTTTTTTTCAGTTATGGTTGTTTGGGTCAGTAAAGATGAAGTAGATATTTATCCCTGGGTTTTTACCTTGTCCCAATTTCTTTATGGAATTGTTAGTAGGTTGATTTTATTAGTGAATAAGTTGCTATCTTCGAAAATAAACACTGGAAAAGGCAGAACAGGTCACCAGATTTTTTCTATTTGCATTTCTTTATGATCTTACTTAGAAAAATAACAAACAATACAATAGAAAAGCCTAAACTATTTTATTGGGGCGTCATCAGTAGCTACTGAAGAAAATCGTAATTTAAAAACATATTAAATACAAATTATTTTAACACAATTTTTAAGTTACTTACCTCCTATTTGGATTTGAATGCAGTTGCCAAAGACAGGAGACAAAAACAAAAAAGATGATTTAGTCCAATATCAATATTTTTAAGTTCTCTATTGCTATTGTGATCATATTATTAAAATGAATCTTCTTAACCATATTACTGTAGTGAAAATCATATATCATGACCACCTTTACACCACCTTTACAAAGTACATATAGAAAAGGAGTCCAACAAGATCCTAAGACAGAGAACACAGTTGCTTCTAATAACATACAGTTTTGGTTTTGCATGACCTAAGCAATTTTTCAATGTGTATGTAAGATGTATTATTGAGCTGACTGGTAGAGACTGTGAAAGAAAATGTGGCTAGATATCCAAAGTCCTTAACTACCACCTACAATACTGTATGAGCTTGCAATCGACCAAATATGAACTTTTTTATTTTCTTCAAGTTTATTGTTCACATTCTGCAAATCTGGAAGTTCTAATAGGTGGTGCGCCCCCTTGTGGAACCCTTCAATAATAGGCACGGTACCCTTTTCAAACTGAGGCTGATGTGCATTTGTTACACATTTCTTCAAGAAGGGACAGAGACACAATGGCCAGGAGGGTTAAAGAAAAAAAGAAAGCCAGAGTCATGGAACTCACCACTCTAACCAAAAGTGCAGTTGTCCCTAACTTGATTCTGCAGTGCCGCCTTGATGTATGGAAGCACACAGTGATGCAGGACTGAGCCACTTCTGTTTAGTATGTGTGAATTACTGAGGGTGAAAAGACGATGGGTTGATGAGGGCATCGTTTTTCACATTTAAGGTACAAGTGAAATGTATAAAAGGCTTAAGAAAGCAGTTATGCAGAAAAAAAGAAATAGTGGCTCATGGGATCTTGCAATAAGAAAACAAGTATATTCTTGGCCTAAGCCAGGGGTGTCCCAGTTTTTGTTAACTCTTAATCAACTGAGGCATGCGCTCTCAGCCTTTGCCAACATCAAGTCTTTTCATTTGTTCTTAGGAACAGAAATGAAACCTTTTGCATATATTGGATCTGTATATATATTTGTCCTGTAACAGACCTAGAAACAGCATAAGGGCTCATTTGTACGAAACAATGAATGTGCATGGAGCCTTCTGTCCATCTTCTCCATTCATTCTGTGCATATTTCAGTACGTTTTCAGAGAGCTTGCAAATACATACTCAAACACAGCTCGGCCACCAGAAATAGCTCAGTTACTTTGTTGCATTAGAAAAAGCCATAATGTATTTAATGGCTGCACAGACCAACGCTGTATATGATATTGCTATTGAAACTAACGTTGGAACTCAGATGTGACCTCAGCACTGCCCTCTAGTGGCCACATTGCCTAATAACCACGTCAACATAAAGCATGCATGAGAACATGTGGGCATTGCATGATGTTTGATAATGTTTGACATCTCTATTTATGCATGTAAAGAGAGCATAAATGAGACGTAAAGACAATTACCAAACAAGCTAGCTAATCATGATTTCCCCAGAATGGTTTAACTAAGGTATTCTGTTTTTTGTTTTGTTTTTTTCTTACCTCCTTTTTTTCTCCTGTATTGTCTTTCATCACTTTCATATGTAGAATTATTTAGTTTTGCCATGTTCGATATTAAAAACTATGGTTTTTAGAAGTGATATAAGCCACATCCCAATGCTAATTAGTTTTGAACCACTCTGCATTTGACACATTTGTAAAACAATCCCAAATGAAGGGGAAAAAAGACATTAAAACACAATAGTGATTGTTTCTCCCAACTGTCACCAACTGCTTCTTCGATGGAATTGTTGGGTTTCTTTACGTGGAGTCACAAGAGACTGTTGAATTGCTGTGAATTGGTTGAATATATACGGTAATGTCCAGCTTAGTTAATTTCTGTAAAGTAATCGCAAGCCAAAACTAACAGATAAACATAAATACTGTTGTTCGATCCTTATTTTGCTTCATATTTCCACGTGACCCTTTCCACCCCTGATCGCTGCTGAACGTAAATCTTGACATTTGTTTATTTTCATGGCACAAAACACTGCGCTGAGCATGCCTTTTCAAAATCATTGAGTCTTTATCAGTTTTTTTCTCTTTTCAGCACTTTTGTTTTCTTTCTGCCTCGCCTCCCCACACCTCATTTCTCTTTGCCCTGGCACCTCTGCACTTTTCTCCCTCTCTGTCTGTATATACTCTGGTAGGTTCATATACTGTCGTTTATAGAGGCACTGGGTTCTTGTTGGTCATTAATACCAGAGTTAAATGGCCTGTGACTCTTCCTGGCCTGGTGAGGAGGCAGAGATGTATGGTTATAGCTGGTACTGTTTCTAGCAGACTTCCCCAGCGACAGCCTCAGATGTTAGACAGCTTCAGCCCTGTTTGCAGGACGTAAAAGGAAGAAGGCAGGGATGGAGGTGGGGGGAGGAAGAGAAACATGGTGACATGTATGTTTGAAAAAGGAACTGCGAGGCTACCCAAATGAATGTGCCCTTTTCAGTTTTGATGGGTTGCTCGTCACGGTGCATCACTGGTTCAAGATCAGTTTTATCTTCGGCTCTGCTGAGATGCTGCGGTGACAGAGATTTACACTTAGAGTAATTATGGACTCCAAAGACGATGTATTTACACCGGCTTTGCATCTTAAGGAACTGTGGTTGCATTTGGCAGCGTCACTGTGTCAATTACTGGTGTTTCCTGAAGAAAAATTGCAATAATTTCGCTTCCACCTTCAGCAAACTTCAAGAAACATTTGAGACAACAAATCATCTGACCACTCTGCTTCCATCCACAGGCCACCTTGGAGAAGCAACACCCCCCCCGCCTCGTCCACACACACACTCATCCCTCGTCTCCTTCTGCTCTCACATGACGGATCATCACCTAACAAAAACTTTGCTTGTTTTCTGCTGTCTCGCAACGAATTTCATTTCCCACCGCAACCCACCAACGGTCACCCCAGGTATCTTGATCAGAAAAAAAAGAGTAAAAATCCCAGCGCAGGAGAGCCCCCCTCATTAGTCGGCGTCATTCCTGATCCGAAATAGCATTTTGCATCAAAAACCAAATTAAATATAAAGTCAAGTGGTGGCAACACCACCCACGATATGCGCACGCACCGCCCTCTTTCGGTAAACACACACAGCTTATTGACGGGGCCTTGGTGGTCCGACTGTGCTCCCTCCCCTTGCATTGGGGTCAGGCTGGCATCCGTTTGAAATCCAAACCTGTACGAGGGGAGGGATGCTACGCCCTTCTCGGTCTTGGCTATGAACCAGGTAGCATAAATATGGCTCCTGACCTGAGGTGGACAAATGGAGTGGAAGAAGGAGATATGTGTTTGGGTGTTTGGAAAACATGTATGTATGAGATATGAAACATTAGAAATGAAGCAGCAAAGTGTGAGGAAACGAAGAGAGAAGCTGTGAAGCGAAGGCTGGGCTTTTCAAACGTTGATTTAAAGAGGGTTATATATCTTATGTGGTGCTGGGTTCATCAGAGAGCCAGCAGAAGAGCCTCCCTGGTCAGCTCCCCGGGCCCATGAAAGAAGTTATTCAAGGCCGTTGGTGGCGACAGGTCTGGCACGCGGCTGGAGAAAAACGAAAACGACGCTTGATTTGAAGACCGCAGAGCAAAAACAGAGAAGCCAAAAAAGTTTTTCAGCAAACAATTTTTTTGGGTGTCTTTCTAGAACCCCCTACTCGGTTCAGGATATTCAAGGAGGGGGAGTTGCTGATTCAGCATCTTTTAGAACTGAATTTCTTTTCTGCATTGACACAAACTTGCTATCATGATTTAGATTCAATTCAAATTTCTTAACAATTCGCTATTCTTTTCCTTTTGCTTCCTCCCCCAGGTTTAGACAGCAGGGTCATAACTTTATCTGTCACTCAACATGTAGAGATAGCCCCATAAATGTGGGAGGCATCAAGCAAGCATGAGGGTGCACGAGCGGGGGGGGGGGGGACACCTGTGGAAGACAAGACAAAGATGGCCTTATATCCCAGCTGCAGGATGACACTGCTGCCTTCATATTCAAGCACAGCACCCATGAGACGGTACAAGACAAATGGTTGTCATGACAACACAAGGTGCCCCTCATCCTAACAGACAGAATGCGAGCCTCGTGCTTGATACAGTTCTTTTTAGTCAAAATGTAAAAGATTTCTGTCAAATGTATGTGTAATTTGTGAAAAAGATCTTTCATATTTTTAATCTGTAGTTTCATTTGTCATGATATAAAATTAAGCTCTTGAAGCTTCACCCCCCCCAACCCCTCCAACCCCCGTCTGCAAATGTCCTTTTCATCCAGAGTTCTTTATCTGTCCTGTGCTGGGATTGATACAAGTCAAACTAAAACAAAGGAGCTGTCAAAGGAAGCTGCAGGCCAGAACCCCCACCCGTCTCCATCACTGAGCTCCACACAACAAGCTCCTTATAGTCCCTGCTGCTGATAGTCAAACAGCTGTGTGTGTGTTTGTGTGTGTGTGCATTATAGATGGGGGTCTGAGTACAAACCAGAAGGTGACGAGTTTTCAGCTGTGTTGCAGTTGTCTGACTTGTTTTTTAGTTTGAAATGGAGTGAAAATGGTTGCCACTTTAGTTTAGAAGGAGAAAAAAAATGTAATGATTCAGACATGATTTTTCTGGCTGAGTTTCTGAAGTTTCACTAGTCATTAAAGGTACCCTGTGGAATTTTCATGTAAATACACAACCAACACAATAACAAAAGTGATGTTTATGTTCACTGTTATTCATCATAACACATCTCCCTGAGCTCTAACACACACATTCAGTTTGTTTCACTCCTTATAACACATACAAAGGTGATTTTGTATTTTGTATTCAGCGGTGTTTACATCCATGCTTGCTAGTTCGCAGTTTTCTTGTGCCTGAGAAGAGGGAGCACTATAACACTAGAGACAAAATTGAAAAGAGAACTTTAAGATGAAGTGAAAAGACTTACTGTAGCCTTAATCACACATTTATCTCAACTGGGGACTGATCGGTTGAGTTAGCATCGTGTTATGTTTAAAAGTTGAGTGGGGGAACAGGGGGTCCAAGTTCATTTGCCACTAATATATATATAACTGACACATTAAAAAAAAACTTGTTCTCCTTGAACTCTTTTCACTCATCTGTTGAATTATTCACATGCCCTGATAGACATTGCAGTGCAAATGATAATACTCAAGCCATAATGTTGATTTTTGGAACTTTATTTTGTAACAAGTAACATTTAACTGTTCAGTTGTATAGAACAAATATCTAATCAGCCAATCAGATGGCAGAAACTCAATGCAATTAGTCATTTAGACATGGTGAAGATGACTTGATGAAGTTCAAACTGAGCATCAAAATGAAGAGGAGAGAAGATTTAGGTGACTTTGAATGTGGCATGTTGGTCTGAGTATTTCAGAAACTGCTGATCTACTGGGATTTTCACACACAACCATCTCTAGAGTTTACAGAGAATGCCTGAAGAAGAGAAAATATCCAGTAAGCCGCAGTTGTCTGGACCAAAATGTCATGTTGAGGTCAGAGGAGAATGCTGGTTGGAGATGATAGAAATGCAACAGGAAGTCAAAAAAGCACTGGTTCCAGTAAAGGTATGTAGAATATCATCTCTGAACACAAAACACGTCCAACCTTGAAGCAGATGGGCTACAGCAGCAGAAGACCACACCGGTTGCCACTCCTGCTAAGAACAGGAAACTGAGGCTACAATTCACACAGACTCACCAAAACTGGACAATAGAAGATGGAAAAACGTTCCCTGGTCTGATGAGTCTCCATTTCAGCTCCACATTCAGATGCTATGCTAAAAATTTGGTGGAAACATAATGAAAGCATGAATCCATCCAAACTTGTATTAAAACCTCAGGCTGCTGGCGGTGTAATTGTGTGGGGGATATTTTCTTGCCACAGTTTGAGCACGTTATCACTGAGCATGGTTTAAATACCACAGCCTGAGTATTGTTGCTGACCATGTCCATCAACTTATGACCACAGTGGAGCATCTTCAGATGGCTACTTCCAGCAGGATAATGCACCATGTCACAAAGCTCAGATCATCTCCTACATGACAATGAGTTCCCTGTACACCAATGGCCTCCATAGTAACCAGATCTCAATCCAATATTTCACCTTTGGGATGTGGTGGAACGGGAGATTCTTATCATGGATGTGCAGCAACTGTGTGATGCTATCATG
>JBBBVU010000023.1:18843477-18856249 GCA_037177055.1 Atherinosoma microstoma | reverse complement strand
TGACCGAGCTTCTCACCCTATCTCTAAGGGAGAGCCCGGCCACCCTGCGGAGGAAACTCATTTCGGCCGCTTGTATTAGCGATCTCGTTCTTTCGGTCACTACCCAGAGCTCGTGACCATATATATACATATATATATTTTTTTTTCACAGTAGGCCTATATATTCAAATTTCACAGTGTGTAACAACTCAGAAAAAAGTTGTTCTAGATGAAATTCTTTTTTGTCACTTTGTGTTGGCCCTGTGATAGTCTTCTAATTACTGGGATAGGCTCCAGCTTCCCAGGGACCTTGAATTGGAAGAAGTGATGGAGAAAATGGAAGGATAGAATTCATCCATCAAACTGTTCTAACCCTATTCTTTACGTATTTCTCAAGCTGACTTGAAACTCTCCTTTCATCATTAACCAGATTGCTGCGTGGATCAGCCATGACAGAAAGTGTGACAAAAGAATAGAAACTGAACTGGATCTGGTTGAGTTTAAAATCCTTGTGTATTGAATTTATTTCCCTCCTTTTTCTCAGGCTGAAGGGATGGAGATTCCCAGTTTAATAGTACAAAATTTCCATGCGAATTGATTTTATGATAAGAGTAAATGTCACCCACCCATGCTCCTTTGCAACTAGCTACACAGCAGCTATTTAACTCTGAGGAGCAACACATCTAAAGGCGACCTGTGACTCTGCTCATAAATGGTGGCAACGGAAAGGGAGGGCCTGTCCTATTGTCCACTTCAATTAATCTTCACTGCGGACAAGGCCTCTTTCATCAACTTTCCCCACCAGCTCTTTATGGGGCTCTCGCAAAACGGGTGGGTGAGGATGGTCCCACAACTCAACATGGAACTTGGAGAGGTCACAGGTCGAATGTGTAGGATGGCATGAAGAAGAGGAGAGGAACAGGAAGTATCGGGGTCAGGGTGAGAAAGCAGGAGGGAAGGGTACATGAATAGTGGAGGGAAGAGGGGACAAAGTTCCAGCTTAAACAGCGTGAACTTGAGCTAAGCAGTAAAAAAAGTGGATATAACTCAAGCTGCAAACACCTGCAGCTTCCTTAATAAATCACAGAGGTGCCAAATAGGGGAATTATCTGGGAATAAATGCCTGGGATTGTATGTCAAGCTTTGCAGGGCACTTATTGATATTTAAAATAAAGTCATGTCATTATAGTTACATAGTTTATAGTTAGGAACTTTATTTTCTTTAAAGACTTTATTCTGGAAATGCATAGATATAAGATAAACATTGAGTGAAGCAACTTAGACACTAGTGAATCTACAAGATATTCCTCACTAGCTAACTAAATCACAGCTGCACCACATTTTATTTGATACTCTAAAGCTGCATGATTAAAGGATAAAAACTGTACTATTTAAAAAAAATACAAATAAATGTAGAATACGTGCAAAAAACAATTAAATAATGATGTCTGTTTTAGTCCCTGAAAATACAAGATTAAATCAAAAGCTAATCAATTATAAATTTGTTCAAGTGGACTATATGTTTCTTTTGTTTATTTTTTTCTTCATTGAAATAAAGTTTATTTAGCAAAAACAGTTTGTTTAATTCGGAGGAGCTCAAAGGTCAATATTTGGTGTGACCATATTTATTCTTTAACATTGTCTGAACCCTTTTTAGCAAGTTTTCCATCATTTTTTTTAAGCAATCCTCTGGAGTAGTTCTCCAGACTATTTCAAAGACTTTCCAAAGCTCTTTGGATATCGGCTCTTTTTATTATAATTTCAAAATGATCCCACACTTCAACAATGTTGAGGTCCAGGTTCTGGGGCAGATTTATCCGTCCATCAGACTACTGCCACGGATTCTGAGTCCAGTTCTTGTATCATTTGGCCTTTCCTACCTGTTCTCTTGAATGGCTTTTTAACAGCCACAATTCAATGCATCTTTATTTGTAGCACCAATTTACAAAAAAGTCATCTCAAGGCACAGTCCAAATCAATCCAATTCAATTATAATCTAATTAAATTCTATTGTATGATTCACATTAGACAAGTTCATAATAATTGTGTTCATGAAAGCCATTTCATAGAAAATATTTACCTTGCTAAGAAAACCAACGGACACGATGATATTTTTCTTCGATTCAGTCCCCGTCCTGAACATGCACGGTAGGGCCTGCAACGGGGGGAAAGGAAAATTTCCCTTTTTACAGGAAGGAAAACCTCCAATAGAACCAGACATAAGAGGGCCACCCATCTGCCTTAACCACTTGGGGGTGGAGAGGACAGGAAAGAGGGGTCAGCGAGCACCATAGCTTAAAGTCAGGAATACCAGCTGGGTAGAAAAAAAGAAGCACAAAGTAATGACAATAATAATGTCATACATGGAGAATGGGAAGTGGCAAGTGCATCACAGGTTGTCCCGCAGCACTCTAAGCCTCGTTAAGGGTCACCAAACCAGCCCTAACGATGAGGAAGCTTTTAAGCTTAATTTCAAAGGTAGATAAGGTGTCTGCTTCCTGAACCCAAATAAGGAGCTGGTTCCATAAGAGAGGGGCCTGAAAACGGAAGACTTCAGTTACTGTCCATTTACTGTGGACATCTTTAGGCCACATAGTTGTGTGCCTGCTGCTCCGAGTTGCTGCTTCACACTATTGTCTTATCCAGCTGTGAATGCACATCTTCAGTAAAAATGAAAGCAAGCAGTCATTCTAAAAGATCGATGCTTTTTGGTTAAAAAATGACTTCCTACATGCTAAGAGGACCGAAGTTCAATCACTATGCTGTGTCGAGGCTGTGCAGAACTTTCTAAGTGAGTCTCTTTTCAGTGTGGAGCACCAAAGAAGCAGCAGTTTCTTTTCTCTTTAGGAGAAAATTGCTCTCTATTGGAAATGTTAGATGATCTATAAAATGGTTAAGGGGGTGTAGTTGGACTGAGTTTATAAACTGTAGTGTCACTATTCCCCAAGACTGTTCATCAATTGAGAAAAAAGTCATATTAATGACTTTCTTAGACCTTTATAAAAGTAAACAATGAGCAAGATTGGATGGTGAGACGATGAGTTCAGAAGGAATAGTGACGATAACTAGAATTATTAAAATGATGAAGCTTTTGCAGCAGCAGCTTTGCGTTGCTTTGACTCACGGAATCATGGCACCTTTCCATTCCAACGCTACATTTCCCACACACTCCCATTTTCCTTCCAACTTTTAAAAACCAGTCGCCAGGCTGTTCTAGCCGTGGAAAGCCATCCTTTCCCACCGCTACCAGATATTACCAGATATATTTCCATAGAACTTGGATGGCACAGATTCAGCTCACATACATTGAATACAACCTCAGAGTTTGTGTTACGCCTTGTGTTGTTTGTGCCAGCGGTTACTCGTAGGAATAGTCAGGCTGTCGCACAAGCAGCCGCAGATTAAAGAGCATCGGCCACAACTTCTGCTGAAACACGGCTTGTCGAAGGTTTTGCAACATTATGGAAGCTTCATTATCCGTTGTTTCCTGGATGGGCTTTCCTTCAGGGCAGCTTTCTTCTTGGTTTTACTCAACAGACGTGGAGGACTGCTGTGACTACCCTCGGAATGGCCCGTGAATCTGCTGCGAAATTGAAATGGATGGCTGGAAAAGAATGGCTGTCGAAGCGAGCAGACCATGAGAAAGAAAAGAGAGCAGCCATAAAGCCACATTCACGCTGCGCTCAGTGGAAGTGCAGTGGGATGAGGCAGACATGGTGCGTAAACATGCCCTCTTCAAATAAAGACCATCACACACACACCTGCTCTCTCCTGCGACTCTGAACCGTGTGCTTTATGTGGCCCACAGTGGTCTGCTGAGGAATGCTGAACAGAACCACAAATGGACCAGACACACAGCCAGATGACATAAAACTCAATTGGCTGGTTCCTGCTCTCTCTCTGTTTCCCCTCATCCTCCGGTAATTCTTCCTCTGTGTTGAGTCGCCATCTGAGCTTCATTCTTGTACTTTTTCTGTTCAGTCTTTTTGTTGAGCCATGCTGTCATTGTGGCACTCATCTGTACTTGGCTTTCACAAAATTCCTCCATTAATTCCTCCTACTGGGTCTCTGCCTTCCTTTCATCTTCTCGTTGCCTTGTTTATTTGCCTTCATTATGATGATATAATTATAAGAAATGCCTAATCTTCAGGTTTTTAGCATGATTTAATATTTTATCAATATTTCAATCATTAAAAAGTATGCTAAACATAGCTTCTAACCAAGTTCAGCATCTCATCCACATATCAGATCTTTTGGGAATCTTTACAGACATGAATTGTGGTCTTCATTGTAAAAGTGAGTGGATAAACAACGGTCTCACAAGAAGATTCAGACCTGGAATTCTAAATGGCCTTTTCCAGGAGTTATGCCGCCACACGTCCAGTCATGTAACATAGACTTTACTGTTTTGCTGTTGCAACAGTTGGCTGTTTTGAAGGCATTGGCTGATTCAACAGAGAAACCCAGGTGGATGTTATCAGAGGAAGAGAGGAATAGAAAGAGAAAAAGTGACAGAGCAAGACATAAGACAAGAGTCAACATCAGAGTAGCTTTTAGCGGCTGGAGCTCAGAGAAGAGACGGGATGCAAGATGGATGTGGGAAAATCTGCCATAGTTCAGTCGTGCGGCTTTAAAAGACATTTTATTTTAGTGTTGAATTGTGATTTTGTATATAGCCTCTTCCTTGTTGGAAAATGACCATTTTGGATTATGAGTGCTTGATAAGGAGGTCTGAACAATTTTTTCCAAACGATTACTATTGGTCCCAGTCCATTTATGCAGCAAACTGATATGCTTTAAACATGGCTTATTAAACTTATGACAGCCTGACTTTTAATTTCTGGCTTTTACAACATTATGAAAGCAATATTGTAGTTTGTAATGATCCACGCTCAGAAAGAATAGCTGATAAAGATTATGAAGTCTAATCCTTTGATATAAAGCAACAACAATTAACTGTAACATTTAAAAAAAAACAAAAAAAACTGGGATACAATACAATGTGCCAAATGAGAAGAGGAGGACTGAACCCAGTCTGCCTTTCATGCTGAGACTGATTCAGTGTTATGTATGAAAGTACAAAAAAAGCCATGAAGTATCAACTATGTTCTGTTGCTGATATGCCTCTGAGCCAATCTGGGAGGAAGTAACAGAGGCAAAATGGACCTGACTTGGTGTGAAACTCACCACTCAAACCAACAGAGTCATCCTCACTCAGTTGATTCCACATTACGCCTGCTTTGGTTTAAGTACCTTGACAACTATGACTATGGATTGACAGCCAATGCAAAACAAGGGCACTGTGTTGAGATTAGTCTTAAAAGGCAGAGAGAGACCAGCAGTTGCAAGATGGCGACCCCATGACTGTCCTAAATGCACACTTTGATGTCAAGTCTGTTGAGCCTTTAGATTAGGTTGCAGAAGTGTGATTATACAGCGTTTTATAGCAAGACCTGCAATGGCAGTTGGCGGGTAGCAATGGGTAGCAATGGCTACAGAGATCGTCCATCTCTGTAGCATGCTACCCGCAGAGTAGGTCATTTGCATTACAGATAATGTCCAGCATAAAGGCTTTCCTGCTTGATCACCCAAGTTATGCTTGATACTATTTCTTTTATTGAGATTTATTTAACATTCAATGCGTGCACTTTGAACAATGGAAAATTAAAAAAAAAAAATCAACACTGTGTTTGAAACATGTGAGTAAGTAGCATGCTGTTCCTGCATTTGACCTGTCAATTCTGTTAAAAGTTGTCACCAGTATGGTTTTACTACATTCACAAGAAATCTAATAGGAAACTCCAACATACTTGCCAAACCTGAACCTCCGTTTGCTAAATAGTTTACTGGCAAGAAATCCTCTCAGATCAGCTCGATTATCCAAAGACTTTAGAGTAAAATAATTATTAAAGTGTATTTGTACAGAGCTTCAAAGGCACATTCCAATTCTAAAAATGAAACATATACTATGTGGAGCGTAACAGAAATCGGATAAACGTGCAGTAAAATGCTTCAAACGTCCACATTTTTGTTTAATATGTTCGTAATAGAATTAGATTTTTAGTCATAAACATGAAGTTGACAGAATTATGATTGGCTTTGTAGTAGAAATGCACGATATTAACAGCATGATATCAGCATCAAAATTAAATATCAGATATCGGCCATTTCACAGATGTAATTAACTGATGAAATAACAGGCCGTGGAGAACATAATCCATGTCTGTTTTAAGTAGGCTAGGGTGCATATATCTTACTTGTTTTGTTTTAAAAAGTATTGTCATGATTCAATTTGACATGTTGTACATGATGCAAGTTGAAATATGTTTTCTTATTTTGCACAAGAAATGAATATTACATCATTTTCAGTTTTTTTTTTTTGTCTGCATTTGCCAAAAGGCCAACATGACAAAGCGTATGCAGAATAATACTGTATTTTAATTACACAACAGAAACTACATGATATCTGCAATTAGGTTTGGTGTGTAAAATATCGTTCAAAAATCCAATATTGTGCATCCCTACTTTGTAGTCATTTCATAAAAACGTAACTAATGGAGAACAGCTATGACTGATGTGATTTCAAGGTTCTTTAAACAATTTTATACAAATGCACAAAAATATACACATCGAATTATCCTTTTGTATCTGTCTCAGAGTTTGTAGGTTTCCAAACAAAGTGTTTTCAGAAGAGTAGTCACAGGTACGAGATGATATCGTTTAAAAATCTTGAATGTTTAAACAAAACCGTATGACTTACTGTAAAATACTTTTCCATATATGTTAGTCTTGACTAAAGTGGTGGCCTAGCCCAAAATACCAACAGACCAAACCCAAAAAGGCTTTAAAAACGGTAGTTTTAAAGATGACTGCTGAAATAGCCCAGTTCCTAAAAATGCAAACTGTCTCTCTGTGCAAATGCTGATTATACACTGATTGCTGCAGTTAATTTTGATGGAAATGTTGCTTGACAGAAAGTTAACATAGATTATAGGATAGACTGTTACCCTCAGCACAAACCCAAGCATCATTAAAGAGCATCATGTTATGCGGTTGGGTTTGTTTAGCCTGCAGTTTACACACTAAACAGAGTTGCCAGGCGGTAAATGTTTCTATAATGCCGATCAATACGAGACAGTGGAATAAATGAATTCTCATGGGAATCATGGTTGGGAGCTGTGCCACTGACGTAGAACTGGTCTTTGAGAAGTGTAGTCCTGGACATGTGTTGACTTTCTCTGCCACACAATGGTAGATCAAAAAAGAAAAACCAAATCCCAATTTGAGACCTCACACTGGTTTTGCATGCTTCATTATCAAACACATTGCATAATATTTAGACCCTTCTTTCTCTTTGGTGGCGTTTAAACTGTTTGTTTAATGTCTCCATCAGCAGACATTTTATAGAATTAAGAATTTGCTTAGCCAATGGCACATACAAACCAGGGACTAGTTGTGGTTTTTTCTGCATTTAGTTGGTTACAAATGTCTTATTTTCCCCCAACTTCTGCTTTATACTGGACATTCATGTGTGATTGAACAGGTTTTTCCAACTTTCCCACCCCCGCTGAAGGTCCTGCCATTATGAGGCTAAAATACATAAAGGAAAGCACTTTTGCCATCAATTCAATGTTTTTGTTGTGTTTTTCAAAATGACTCTTGACACCTCGCGTGATCATGTTTTCAGCTCTCGAGGCATAGTTGGCAATACCGATGATTGCATTTATTGAGGACTGATTTTACAAACAAAATCAGAAAAGGAAAATATGCAACGCAAGAGTGATGATGTGTTCAGGGTCATGGATCTAGGCTCTTGCTCAGTGGAAACTTGGATTGTTTCTAGCCCCCCTGCCCCCCTTTTTTTGTGATTGATTACAGTTATGAGAAATTAAGTGACATTAAAAATAAAATTTGAATAAAAAAAAATCTGAAAATGTTTAATGTAGAGAACACAGATAATCAGTCGTTTCCAGTAAGCACTAGTCTTAAAAAGACGAGACTTTTCACTGTTTTCACAAGCTAAACTAGACATTTTTGTTCTTCTCTGGAAGCAGCAGCCACCAAAGGGATGGCATGCAACACTAAACTGACATGGCAGTTTGGAGTTTATGTAAATACTGGAATTCCCCCTTAAAGGATGCCCCTAAAATATTATCTTTTCCCCAAAGTCTTTTTTATGTGAACGCAAAATGAACAAATGTCAGGGGACACCATTAACCAGCCACAGCTCTGTCAAATATTCCATCTCCATTTATGTGCTTTTGAGAAAAACATACATTTCTAAAGTAGCTTTATTTGTTTTCATATTAATTAGTCTTTTTTTTTTTTTTTAAAAGCCTGCTTCACGAGAGAAGATCAAGTCTTAAATCATGTCTGATTCAGGATATTTTAAATAAAGAGGATTTGTTTTACAGCATATACAGTAATTTCAGAGCATGGCACTTAATCATGGTCAAACTTCCACAGACAAATAAACAAGTAGATTTTTGTCCGTCCACCTAAATTGCACACCTCATAAGCTTGTAATTATCATGCTTAATTTGTACGTGAAAATAAGCAAGGCCTCTCAATGACTCAGGGTGATGTGCTTTTACTTGAAACTTACTAATTTACCTCATGGGAGTCAAGCTGTTGCATGGGAAGCACATAAATCTGAGTGCAACCTGTGAATTGGTCTTCTAGCAGAACTTTTAGAAGACAGTGGGAATGGTGTTCTGTTTGGGTTTTAAAGAAGAAGAGATACAAAGGAAATGTAAAGGCGTTTCAGGGAAACTTCCCCAATCCCTTTACCTGGATTATGCACCGAGTGTCATTCATTTTAGAACCTTGCATCTGCTTGTTGGTCTCACTGTAGAGTGAAGTTATACATGAGGTATTCACCTCAGTGGAGAATTCTTTTGTTTCCAAACTCTATAACAACAGCAGCAATTCCTCTTTCCACAGATGCTTGATAACCCAGTAATTGTGTTATGATTTTGTACATGTGCAAATCAAATTTTTACAACCTCTGTGGCCCGAGCCCCTGTGAGCTCTGGGACTCCTGGTTGGGAAAAGGAATTACAGCTGGGTATACACTGTCTTTTGAGATTTAGATGAGAAGATCATTACCAGTCAGTTTTGTACCCGGTGAATTTGAAGCTATAGCCTACGTGAAGGTTAGTTTTTATGAGGGCCGTAAATTTTTTACTCCTTCTTGGCCAAGAGTTGTCAGGTCATCATAATGAAGTTCAGTGATGCAGAGAGTATTCCAGGTCTATAACCCTTTAAAGCTCACTTTAGGAAAAAAAAAAGCAAAAGAAAAATGTTTCTTAGCATTTTTTTTTCCTTTAGATAGTAATATTAAGAATAAATGTTTTTTAACCAATGGTTGAGATAATGGTTAATAATATAATAACAATACTTTTAGTAGCACTATATAACTTTCTGACCTTAGAAATATATGTTTCTGACTTGTTTTGGTCACACAGGGAAATTTATTATGTACATTCCTGCATCCATTGTTTCTCCGCAGCGTCCCGAGTTACAGCTGAGTTCTGCTTTACGCACTCCATAACAATCCAGCAACTAGATATCATCTTTAAAATTCTTCCATCCAAGAGAAAAAAAAACAATTACATTTCTTAAGGGCGGCTTTCACTTCCAGATAGATATGGGCAATACCAAAATTTCTTCTGTTGATTAAATGGTATTAGTTTGTGCTACTTTTCACCGATAACAATACAAATACATTTTGGCCCTTAAAGGAAAACGACATGATTGTGCAGTGTGCATCAATATATTCATTGTAAGGGAAATAGTAAATATAAATAAAACTCATGAAACTAAAAAATGGAAAAAAATGCTCAGAAAATTCTGATAAATATATTGTGTAGATTAAATGAATATAAGATGAAAAATGAAATAATTAGACTACAAATTAATGTAAGATTATTAAATTGAATAAATAAAATGTAATATATAATAGCACAGTGGTATCTCAACGTTTTAAAAAAGTATCAAATCCAATATTTAATTGGGAAATATCAAAGTTTCTACTCCAGAGTATCGATACGCGCCTCCCTGCCTCTGGAAAAGGGATGCCGTTAATCAGCTGCTTTGCTGCTTCGCTCCACCGGAGCGCATTGAATCAATGTGTTTCTATTAGCAGGCATATTTACTCCAAATAATAAACTCAAACTGTAATGAACCTGGAATAAGATGAAACGGTTTAAATTAAATTAAGCCACATGTAAAGAATCTGAGAACAGGGAGATGCACTGATCCACTGGTTGAATTCACCTCCCTATGTCCAAACTTTTTAATGGCAGCAGCAGTGTTTACCATTGTTTAGATAATAGCAGGGATTCCAACCACAGTTTGTTAAACTCTGGTGGAAATGTGGAGAACCGCTCCATTGCACTTCAATCAAAATGGGAAATGTGAAACACATGAAGAGCTAACTCCAGTCATTTCTCAATAATCTCTGCGGCCGGGGCGCCTTTGCATGCCGCCTGCACACTGGGTGCTTTTGCTTACTTGTTAAGTCACACTTTCAGGAGGGAAAGCCCTGCCATGGTGCAGAGTTTAACGTGATGAGTTGTCCTTGTTGACTTAATATCTTTCCCAACCTTATTAATAGTCCTTGTATGGGTATATGCTTCTCCTTTAGCAAATCTACTTAATGCAGTTGCATTCTTTGGGGCATGTTCTCAAAAAATCTCCTGCACATGTTACAAAGACCTGACTGAATCCATGGCTCAGCCCACACACTTTTTCCAGTGGTTTTGGCCTTGGCAAACCTTTACCCACTATAGCTGCATGCCAGTGTCCAGACTGTGTCAAATATGAGAAGGTGATGTGCATAATTTGTTATATATGTATTGCTTAAAATCTGAAATATAAACATAGCAAAGATTACAAGCCCGCTGCCCTCAAAACCACGAAAAATAACAGTTCAGTTTAGGCGTTCTGGCTGTTTGCATCTGATTAGAGCAAACTCAGTGGTGGACTTTTTTTTTTGTTCCTCTCCTCTCATTTTTATTCATGTTCAAATGCTTTCCATAAAAACCTTTGAGAAATGCAAGTAAAAGAGAAAGAAGTTTCAGTTTTTTATAAATGAGAACATGTTGGGGGGGGGGGGGGGATCAGAGCTTTACATGTCAGAGATCAAGACTCAAAGAAGGGAAAATGGCCACATTACAGTGCAGCAGAGCTTTTTCCAAAACCTCATTATTGCATTTCCCTTGTGACCCCCCCCCCTTTTATATGCACCAGCAAAGGGATGAAAACAGAGGTCTCGCCACTCTTCTTTTCTTTAAAGCGACTGCCAAGTACATCAACAGCAAGAGAGAAGGGTCACAAACTTCAGACACTCAAACACAAAACTCTGTTTCAGTCTGCCGCTCGAATCTACTTCCATTCTGTGGGATTTTCAGCCGCGCTTCAGATCTGACCAAAAGAATAACCCAAATACCTCAATGTCTGCCTCTAGTCCCTGTGTAAACATAGTTAGGGCGAGGAGAAGTGCGGGGCGGTTGCTGCACTGCATGCAGACGCACGCTGTAATTGGAAGGATCAGTGGAAAAGGGGAACTTGAGACAAGCCAGAGCAATTTGGGGGGCTGACAAGATATTGTGAGGAGCTGAAGAGAAGATGGCAGCAGGTGAGAATGATTTGTTGGAGCTTTTCATGTTATACTCCCAGACTGCCTCTGCCTTACCTGTGGCTGAAAAATGTCACTGTCACTTGACGCTGCACATGTACACGATATAGTCTGAATGAAAAAGAAAGCACAAGTGCAAGTAGGATGTAATGTGAGTTAGTGTCTGACCGATTTTCTTTGTTAGGAATAATGGACTACAAGTGCAATATACAAAAAAGAGTGCATGCTTGTGCAATATCACTTAGATTATTAAAGACAAGACTGTGTCAATACATGGATACATCAATTCAATTATCAACAAGCCAGCAGCATCAACCAAAATGAAATGTCATTCACACATTGAAATATTTATTTATCTATTTACTTTTGTTGTTACAATAAAGTCATATTGGTTATTATTTGTCTGAGACACTAAATTGGAGTAAATATTCTGATTTGATGTATAGAAATAGATGTTTTGTTCATTCAAGGCAAGGCAAGTTTATTTATATAGCACATTTCATGTACATGACAATTCAAGGTGCTTTACATACAAACAGAGACATTACAGCGGGGTGCAGAAAGCATTAAGTAGAATTAAAAACAAAAGTAGAATAAATTAAACAAGAAAAAGAAAGAAACCCTCAGTTGTCTTTTATATTGTGAAAATGTTAAAGCTCAGCTTGAATGGAGGACACCAGATCATACAACTATGAAGGAAGGAGCTCTCAGAAGACAGGGACTGTAGTGGTTCAGACCAAAAAGAGGGAGCTAGAAGCCAGATTTAAATCACAACAGAAAAAGATGGAGAAACTGGCAAATTTAGAATGGCATAGTGACTTTGGCTTTTATTTACTTGATCTACTTGGTGTGGTTCTCTGTTCAGGTGTTCGTAAAGGTTTGATTAAAATATTAATCATAACTATATTTCCAAATGAAAAAAAATGCACAAAAGTAAGGCTCTTATGATAAAGAAAAAAAAATGCTTTCCAACAAACAAACCACTCATAATTGCTAAATTAGACTACAACAGAAGGTCTGAGTGATACTGAATGAAGAGCCATTTGAGAGGCGAAAAAGTCGACTCTTCTTCATTTTTGAAAAGAGCCAAACTTCCCATCACTGTTGTGCAGATGATTGTTCAAATGTCAAAATCTGCTTATTCTCGCTCAT